>QFEF01011669.1:0-18823 GCA_003316035.1 Neoboletus subvelutipes | reverse complement strand
CGTGCTGCGTAGCGTTTAGAGGTGCATATTAGGTGTAACGCAGTGCATCTCGCTGTTACTTATTCATATCTGCCCCCGCTTTCTGGGGAACGGTCCTCAAGGCGCCCGTAGATAAGCATCCAAGATAACATGCCATCACCGAGAGATCTTATCAGGCTTCCCTATGGAGCTCCAAGTATCTGATTCAGACCATAGGACGCACTAGGGAGGTGGGGCAGTGAGCGAGCACGAGACCCGTGGCTTCATGCGATCACGATCTGGTGCACCATGTGTCCGACAAACCGCTTTGGGGAGTGTGATATATCGGGACTCATAAATTTACAACCGCGACCATTCAACTTGCTAAGATACTTTTGCCTAGGCAGTGCATTGCGAAGGGACCTTAGTTGGGCCCTATGAATTGGTATATTATGCGCCTGACTAGGCCGGAAAGATGTTGCGGTTCGTTCTGGGCGTAAGCGTCAGTCTACAAAGGGTACCACTGATGATTCTCGTACCTGGTATGTACTCTGGAAATAGGAGATAGTCATCACATCAGCTTCACCACACTATCCCACTCCGAACTAATCGAAACTCACCATCACCATGCCCATTCCAATCGCCGTCAGCTGCCTTTCGTCAGTATTCACACAATGGGTGATCCCCGATCAGGACTCACGATCATGTCCCCAAATTCCCCCGTCCTTTTCCCTCGCACGGTTAACCACGCACTCTCCAATCCCTTTGGCAAGACATACATCGCCAACTCTCCCCGTCTTCTCTTCTCCTCGATAAGAAGCGACAACGCACCAAGCAGCCCGCCCAGCGCGTAGGAGTACTTGGAACCAAAGAACGCGAGTACGAGATGTGGTATCTTGACTTTCGTCTGGGACGATAACAGCGCGTGCATGTAATGCTTGAAGCAGAACCAGGCTGAAACAATCCTTCGTCAATCACTATCCGATATACGGCAACGAGACGTGCTTACATTGGTATGTAGCGACAAACGTTGCCAAGAATGCTGAGCTGCGTGTCGTGCCCCAGGCAGCTCTCCAGAGCATCCTCAACGGATTTGAAAGGAACGCGTTGCGCTTAAATAGCATTAGCGGTATGAGATGCAACGCGCCGTAAATGGGAAACCCCCATTGGAACACGGTCCATAAACGTGGAAGGGGGACTGCCATGCAAGATTCAACCCATGGATGAACTGCCCCGCAGGGAGGGTATGGTGGACCGAAGTCGGGAGGTGTAGCATTTGCAAGCGCCTTTCTCGCCAAGACAGCTGTTCGATTGGCAGGTGCGAGGTCCTAGGAAGTGATGACGGGATTGCTCTCACTAATTGGGAGAGAATTAGCACACCTCTCGTGCGAGTATTTTATCAAGGTCGTTGACGTCAAACGACCCCGTGCGGTTTATGTCCCGCACCATTTCTATGGCCGTAATGGGTGCACCAGATGCCTTGGAGAGCCTGAGAAAGAGTCAGCATGTCATTGCGAGCGCAGATTATTCACTCACCAGATGGTATATGACCTTGGAAGTGTCTCTGGCCGAGAAAAGAGTGCATACACGATCTGAACACAACTGGGAGCGAATTAAAAACCGCATTCTGGTGACCCGGAGAGAAAGCCACACCATAGAGAAAACAAAAGTACATCACCATGCGGGATATGGATCCCTCGTTTCGACGTGAATGCGTTATACGACCCCTGAAGCCCACTGCAAGATACTGAGCAGACAATTCACCATACAACACGGACTGAATACGAACCGAACGAACAACTGCCGTGCAATGATTAACCTCCGCGACGGTTTCTCAAACATGATCGCCGCACCACCGGCGATAGCACCAGCGACCACCGCGTGCCATCGGCGTGTCTTCTTGCGCACCCACTCTTGGTGCGCTTGGGCGGAGAGGGACAGCCGTGGTTGTCGTCTGGACAGCGGGATTTCTATGGGGTCCACAACGACGGGTTCCTCTTCCTCGTCTTCTTCGAATGGGGACGGGGGAGGACTTGATGGTATGACGGGGAGGACGATAGGAAGTGCGTTGAGGATCGCCCTATATAGTGCAACAAAGGAGCCTACGAGAGACGCGCGTTCATGGAATCATTAATATGAAGATGGAGCAAGACGACACACCCAACATGGCAGCGAACCTAAATGAATCTTTGCCGAAAATTGCATGGCGGATCAGCGCAAAGCGCATCTCCCTGGATGAAAGCAAGTGATGTGAACGACCAGCAGAACGTCGCAGCAGACATGAACCCTTACTTTGGTACCTTGCCGAACCGGAGCGTTGCCAGAACAAGGTTGAGGCCGGCTCGGATAGCGAAAGCAACAGCACCAGCTCCTGAGAGAAATATGTCAGAAGGAGCAAAGTGATTAGGGATGGTGCGCACGGAGGGCGCCTCGCCCGGCATGCTCGATACATTCCCAAACGTCTGTGAGCTCGACGGCTGGCTCGCCTCTGTCGCGCCAGATTATCTTGCGGGCCTCTTTAAGGCGCTCTTGGTGGTTTGCGAGGGCGACAAGGTTGTCAAAGGAGGCGACAGCGCGACGTGGACTGTACGAAGGAACTCGAGACAAGGGGGCGGTGCAGCAGGGGTCAGAGGAACCGTGTGCATAAGCTTTCTTGTCTGATGTGGTATCACTTGCCGGGTCAATAGGCGGGTGCGGTTGGTTGACACCGGTATGAGTTGGTGATCCATGTTCTCTGTCTCTCGGGTGGACGGTATCTGAGAGTGATGAGTAATCGTGACAACATGGAATTGTCATTTTTACCGTTGTATGCAACTACATGATAGAACATCAGCACTAATGCTTCTTGATGGTTCTCCAGGTCCTCCAGTGTCCATGATTGTCCCTGTATCACGACGGTTAAATTTTGAGAATACGAGGAATGGATCACTCCTCACCCCTTTGAGTAAGAGGCAGGCTGGGATAGCGAAGGCGATAGCACCAACTCCTGTGAGAAATGTGTCAGAAGGAGTAAAGTGGTACTGTGAGGGATGGTGCGCACGGAGGGCACCTCGCCCAGCATGCCCGATACGTTCCCAAACGTCCGTGAGCTCGACGGCTGGCTCAGCGATGCAGTGAGGACCCTCAAAGGAACCATGTGCATAAGGTTTGTTGTTTGATGTGGTATCACTTGCCGGGTCACTGAGCAAGTACGATTGATCAACACCAGTATGAGTTGGTGATCCACGCTCTCTATCTCTCAAATAGACGGTATCTGAGAGTGATGAACAATCATGTCAACATGGAATTGTCATTCTTACCGTTGTGTGTAACTACAGAATAGAGCATCGGCACTAACGCTTCTAGACGGTTCTCCAGGTCCTCCAGTGTCCATGATTGTCCCTGAATCATGACGGTTAAGATAATGAGCATACGAGGAAAGGAATCCTCACCCCTTCGAGTAAATTAAGCATCGCAATCCACTGGCTATCATGGGTCACAGCAAATTTTGCGGATGGTTCCTATATCACATGAGTATAACTATCGAATGTTTTGATCCAAGGTGCTACGAACCTTTCGCAATAGATACTGATTGATAGTTTCCGCTGGATGGGACGCCTAACAAGCGAACCTGTTAACCTAGATCCAAACTGGTGGTGCCGATTGAAATATACCTGGGAGGTTTGTGGTACATGCCGGATTATTATATCGCTCTTGGGAGTCTCCGTCTCTGTTGCCTTGGTCGAGCTCCCCATCAGCGAATCTAGGAGCCAAGTGAGGGAAAAAAGCATGCTGAGTACTCCACCAGAGCGTCGTTCACCCGGTCCTTGTTCAGACAGATTGGGTGTGATTGTTATTCCACGTATGAAAACAGTTTGGTTATTTTGCCCTTGACGGTCCGGTGGGGGGCCAATCTTGTTCTTGAAACGACCTGCAGGCTGCCAAACTGAGGAATTCCGTATAGTTCGTTCGTCTACTTCCATCAATGTACAATGCACACGGACTGGGTCAGTATTCGCAGCCGTCCGCATGCTGAATGACGCCATAGACCATGAACACGTTTTATAGAACCCAGTGAGTAGGTATATCGAGTTGGATCGCGGCCATCCAAGGCGATCTCGAAAACGTTCGAGCCAATCCGCCCCATGTTCCTTCGCATGATTCTCGAATAGTCGCCTGTGATGAAGTCCAAGCTCAAATGATTGTGCCCCTTGAGGTAAGATAATATGTGCTCCGTCATTAGACAGGGTGGCACCATATTCAGTTGTCCTACGACTAGCCGCGCAGTCAGATGTTGTTGTACGATTGTGGGAGGGAGCCGGCATACGTTATATTACCGACTTCCAACAAGTCCAATTGGTCAACCTCCCACGGTGTTTCAGGGGATGAGACCACCTGACGAAGCCGGAGGTCTTCGCCGTCGCAGCGAACATCGTCCTGTTGGATCTGTGGGAAGTTGGGTAGGGATTCAGAATCAGTGGTTTCTGGAGATTCAAGGATATTGAAGAAAAAGTCGAAACGCCCTCGCTCATCGACGGTGCCAACGTCCCCGATCCTGAGGCCGATACTACGACGAGCTCGAGGCAACAGGTCTGGGTCGGGATTCCACAAAGGATAGCCCTGTATGAACAGATGTTTTGCAAGTGCTGCCTGCTCGGAAAGAAGGGTTTCGGAGGAAGGCATACTAAAGGGTTCTGCTGAAGCAACGCTGAAGAATGAAACGATCGTTGGACGGGGAGTCCTTGAGGGATGAAAAGATTCCCAACCTGGTAGTATTAAATTGGGCTGCTTAACAACGACTGCTCGGCACCTTGTTGGGACAGCAAGTGCTGCCGTCACCTCGGAACCTGCTCGGGCCCGGGGCACTAACCCACTTGTCGTGCTAGTGTCGGCAGCTGTCACTAAAACCCCACTCCATTGCATTGACCTGACCTGACCTCACTGTGAATAGTAAAAATATTATAAGTTGGCGTCCCAGATGCTGTTCCACCCAACATTAATGTCTGCGATGCTGAAGTCATGGACACTGCTGTTTATTGTCTTTTTCAGGCAACTTGGCACTGTGAGAAATTTATGTAAAAAAACACCTCTCGTCTTTGGTCAACCATAGCACCTCAATGCCCACTCAGAGCTCAACGGAAATGATATCATTCGACTCGGAAGAGCCCAGCAATCATTTTCTAAGTAGACCAGTGGAGAAAAAATGAAGTTTCAAATTTTCGAAATCTCAGGGGCTTTGGGGTTTTTGATTCTAGTAAGCTTTGTGTTCTTTCCTGTCATTCAGCTCTCAAAAACACATTCAGTGCTGTGCCGGCCCGGCCTGAAGCCACAGAGCCGGTTAAGCCAAGCCCTCTCAGGCTGGGCCAGGCCAAGCCTTGAGCCCCACCCAGGCCCCTAAGACAGCCTGGCCCATTGTTCTGGGAAGCCAAGGCTGAGCCAGGCCAAACCGTCGAAGCCCCAGAAGCCCTGAATCTTTGCCTGGCAAAATCTGATCTCCTATAAAAGGTGTGTTGACTAAATTTTTAGGTTTCATCTTACTGATTGCTTGCTTATATGGCCACCGGCTATGCCTTGTTCTGATGAAGAACAGCCATGCTGGCTGAAACATGTGCCTGCCCCCTCAGCACGCGTGACATGCGCAGATAACGACACCAAGTTGGAGCTTACTTCACACCAGCAAGCGAAGGCCATACACACACTGGTCACACAGTCTCCCCACACTGAAAAGTGCAAGGTAACTGAAATTGACACCATTTCAAGCCCCACCAAGAGAGAGTCAGACCCAGAGAGTCGACCGAAAAAAAAAGCTTCAAAAGGTGAGTACTTTGGGTTGACTATTTAATAGTATTTGCTCTGAATCGCTCAACCTCATACTAGGCAAAGGCCGTGCTGACAGTGGTGCTATCGCTCCATCAGACATTGTCTGAAACAACCTTCAAAGGCCTATAACCCTAGGTTGCACAAGAACACTTAGACTTGGAAAGTAAAAAGAGGAGAACTACTGAGTGGTTCCTTGAGAGAAGAGAAATTCCCAAGAGAACTAGACTGGGGATTACCTGTTGTAGTCTCTGGGTTTATATATGCAAACTACTACTTGTACATGTGTACGACGGATCTACTGATGAGTAGTGGTGATTAAATACATGAGGTGTAACATGCGTCAAGCATGAGGAACGGAGATTAAAAGATTGAGGACACAGCATGCTGTGGTGGAATGGAAGAGAAGCCTAACATGTGCTGGACATGAGGCACGGAAATGAAAAGAAGAATAGAAGGAATGGATATGACTGTGAGAAGTCATTAGTATATATAAGGATATATTAAGGTATGAAAGAGTTCTTGACATCAAGTCTAGACTCTGTGAGTGAAGTGCGTCCATGAGCGCAAGTAAACCAGCTGAAAGAGAACTAGCTTCAGTCTAGTGGTCACGTGATCTAGTCACATGATGTGATAAGATAAGATAAGATAAGAAAAGAAAAACGACTATGTCCCTTGAATGACCTGTGAAGGTTTGGGACCGTAACATTGTCAGTATGGTCGACGTCGACACTGAGTCCAATGGTGGCTTTCTTCAAGATGTTCAAGTTGCCAATATCAATGGCCCATCAAAAAGGCACGAGGTGACCGCACACAAGATATTGAGGCATTTTTCTCTGCACCATATTTGAAGAGCGACAAAAAATATAGAGATTGTAACACTTGCTCGTACATTCTACATCTTTCATCCTTTCCTATTTGCTCAAAATACTCTAGTAAGGTACAAAAGAAACTGGTTCCATTTGTCAATGAGGTGACAACATTGCAGTGCCACCAGCAAGCAATTCACCCAGTTGAATATCGAAAATGGGCGACCAACAATGGATTCACCTCAATGCTGCCCGAAGATGCCAAACAGCATCATGAGATGGCCTGTGAAGCCAGCATGTCTGGAAATTTGAAGCCCAGCAGGCAAGTGTCACTCGATATGCACCTGGTAGTCAAGGAGCAGGTTGTCCGATACTCGGATCTGGCATTGTGGGATGTGCTGATCGACTGGATTATTGACACTGATCAGGTGAGTGGCATTGTTTTGGTACATAATCCTACTGATCATATGTATGTAGCCCCTCTCTGCAACGGAACATCCCTTGTTCCAGAAGGTACTGCAGCTTACCACTTGTGCCGGTATGAACGGGATCAACATCCCGAGTCGCAAGATCAACCGCCATGCTATTATTAGCTGTTTCCAGGAGAACATGAAGAAACTTTGTCAAGTGTTTTCAGTGAGTGCTATAAACAACATTACAATATTTATTAATAATACATATATGCAATAGAACGAAGTTGTTAAAGGGTGTGTCAACTTAACATGTGATGCTTGGCAAGCGTTGAATGTTGATGCCTACTTTACAGTTACTGGGTCATGGATTGAAGAACGCTCACCACACGAATGGATTCTTCAAACGGGTCTTCTGGGCTTCGTTCAGGTAAACCATGCCCATGATAGAGTTCGCCTTGGACAAGCACTCTACAAGGTAGCTAAGCATGCTGGTATATCACACAAGGTATGAGTTTAGTATTCATTTACAAAATACTAATGTATTTTACTAGATCAGGTATGTAACCTGCAACAATGCAAGTAACAACAAGACTATGATGGACGAATTTGGCTGGCTTGTTTCCATTGAAATGGGACAGAAGTTCGATGCTCAAAGTTGTTGATTATGGTAAGCTGTCCTATTCTTAATGCAGCCATTTTTGGCACTGAGTGGCTGACTGATTCAATTTATCATAGTTGTATGGCATATGTAATCAACCTCATCACCCAGGCATTCTTGGGGACTGTGAGTGTCTCAAAACACTATGACCCTGCCACACCTGAGGCAGATCTAGTCACTACTGGCAGCAGAGATGATTGCAACGTGATCAGCATCATTCATGCCATTACTGTCAAGGTAAGCACAACCGATTTATCTTTTTCTATTTTGTACAATGTCTTGCAGGCATGGTCATCAGCAAAACACAAGGAAATGTTCAAGAGTATCCAAATCCACACCCGCCCACTGCATTTCTTGCTTGACATGAAGGTGCAGTGGTCATCGACATTTGTCATGTTTTGTCGGGCACTGGACCTAAAAGAGGTAAGAGGTCTCCACTGCCTCATTCCCATCGCTAATAAGTTACAGGAGGTGAACATGTTTGTAGCACGCCTTGGTGCACAGGAGCGCGATAGTGAGAAATGCCACAAAGTCCACGAGCTACAGCTAAGCGATGCTGAGTGGAACTGTGTTCATCAAACCCTGACGCTACTGGTGGTGTGTACTATATTATTATCTTCAGTGACAAAGACTTACTACTGCTTCATAAGTATGTTGAGAATGCTCAACATGTGTTCTCGAGTGAACACATCCCCACTCTCCACACTGCTTTGCCAGCACTTGAAGTGCTCCACAAGGTGTGGTCCACACGCGCAACTAGCAAGAAATACAACAAGTTTAGTGATGCGCTTGAGGCCGGACTCAAGAAACTATCAACGTACTATGATTGTACATCAAGTTCAGATGTATATATCATCACTATGAGTGAGTCCTTAGTTGTAATTTACTACTTGTCTGACAGGCAATTGCAGTACTCGACCTGAATCAAAAACTCAACTACATCTGTGCAAGTTGGGGTGAAGATCTTTATACTGATGCCATACGTCATGCTGAGGTTATCGTGCATTGTCTGACCCTATACACAGTCAAATAATTAGCTAACAAATGGAAGTATGAGGAATGTTACTGCACCATGCACGACAATGCCAGAGAGACACCTCAAGCTAAAAGTCAGGCACACCCCAGTGTCACATGTCAAAATCTGAAAGTATGAGCACTCTTGAGCGAGCTAATGGACAATGACGACAACGATGACAGTGACAGTGACTGCATGGCTACAAGTAAGAACTGGCAATCAGAAGATCCCTCAAGGCCATGGTTGCATGGCTTCCACGAGTATCTCAACATGCTGGACATTCTCAGCAGCCTTTCCATTGTGCAATGGTGGGGCATCAACTCCATACGGTACCCAGTCTGGGGGTCACTCATGCACAGCTTCCTCTCTATCATGTCAAGCTCTGTTTCCTCCAAGCATGCATTCTCATCTGCAGGAATTACAATTAGCAAACGGCGTAACTGTCTCAAGGCCGACATTGTCGAGGCACTGCAATTTCAGAAATTTGCATCAAGATCCAAGCTCTTATTCCGACAAGAGCTGTCAGTGTTAGTGGAGTCCACTGAAGAGGGGGTGGAATCGGATGGTGCTGGTGATAATACAGACAACAGGGATCAGTGGGACAGTTGGTAGTTATTTTTGTAATCATGATGTAGTAATCTATGTTACACTTGGTGGGCCACAGCTTCAGCATAAGCCCCGGGCTCTGGGCCAGGCTGAGCCCCATTAGGGGGCTTTTAGGGGCTTGAGGCTTGGCCTGCATTTTGTCATGGCCCGAGCCCCCCTAAGCCAGGCCCGAGCCAGGGCTTTCAGGCCAAGCTGGGCCAGCACAGCACTAAACACATTACAGACATGCCACAAGATTAGAAAACTGTTCCAGAAATCCAATGGGCCATTGAGTGGCTCTCCAGATTCCTTTTTCACAAACAGATTGCTATGTGCCTCAACCCATCTACTTGCACACTGCACAGTCAAATGAATTCACACACACTTTCAAATACATGGAATGGTCCCTGACCCAGGCAAGCATCTACCTCTGCAAGAAAAAAAAGGGCAATAGACATCTCCAAGGTATTGATGTAGAGGTATATTATCAGACTTGATAGGTGCTTTCATGCAAGGGCTAGCAAATAAATTGCTATAGTTTCTTCTGGGTACTGTTTATAAAACACCAGATCTCTATTTGGATGGGCTCCAAGAGATGCTGGCCATATTGTGTGGTGTTCACACATTATGTTCAACTGTTTGGAGAACACTTCACAGAGCAGGATTCACAATGAAAAGGTAAGTGTTTCTCCACATTTATAGTAACATTTCTAATTTTTCAGATTACATGCATTGTGGCAGAATGGTCTGCACAAAAATGACTTGAGTACCTTGCCAGGATAGGAATGTATGAAGCCAACCAGCTGGTTTTCATTAATGAAAGTTTTGTGGATCACTGAACAACTTACTGTGGTTGTGCCCAGTCAATTTGAGGTACCAAGTGTTACAAGTATAACTGGAGGGCCTATTTTTCTCTCCCTGATGAGTTCTCCTGACCTATCGGTATCCGCCCCTATATCCAACTCACTCTGGGATGAGGTTTTCCATTATGCTCTCTTTGATGATTGACCCTTTTTACTATTAGTCCTATTTAGGTTTCATCTTGCTGTGGACCTCTAAACCCTCCAAAGTCAAATTCTCTCGTATTTGACTCATATCCATTCCTCCCAGATTCATTTCGGCCTCAGTTCATTTCTTTATTTCTTTCTAACCAAATTCGTTCAGCTCCGCCCGCAGCATTCATATTTCATATTTATCTTCGACGCAACATGTCTTATTCCCTTTTACAGTACACATCGCAACACGTCTTCATTTTTCCTTTTATACTTTAGAGCGGCGATTCTATTTCTGACCAGCCCTAAAGGGGCTTAGTATAAATAGCCTAGATCACCACCCATGTAACTCTAACTTTGATCTATGCAATCTTACGTAGAATTTGAAGCCTTCACTGAAACAGTGAAGTCAATCGCCGTCGCCTAACTAGATCTCAAACTCCTATCAATCAGAGTTCAATCTAGGCACTGAGAACCTTTTCAGGAAGGTGTCTCCACTTCGTCCCTGATCAGAGGATCAGCTTGTAAGCCATTGCCCAATGCTTGCCGTTGTCACTGCTCATTGCCCAGGAGCCACACCTTGATAGAGGCCTTGCCCACGACCTCTCCATAGCCAACTACTCCTTGTGTGCCTGGTGTTACAAGTGTACTAGGGGGTACCATTTTTCTTTCGCCCATGAGCTCACCAGACTTGTCGGTATCCACTCTGATACCCGAGTCCCTCTGGGACAACATCTTACCAGACCTGGAGATCCCCCAGGACATATGGGAGGAATACTTCCACTCCGTGCTCTTCAAGGACTAAGCTTCTCTTGGACCCATTCCACTTCTAACTGCGGACCTATTAAACTCCTAAGTCATATTCTCTCATATATGACTCGTGTTCCTTTCTTCATGACTCACTCCAGCCTCAGTTCATTTTGTCTATTTCATTTTATCCAGATTAGTTGAGCTGCGCCCGCAGTATTGCATTTCATATTTAAACAAGACACGTCTTTCTTCTTTTGGTATGCAACGCATCTTTCCTTTTATATCCACGCAATGCAACTCGCGTCTTCCCTTTTATATCTTATGCGATGCAACGTGTCTTCATTTATCCTTTAGTATCATATGCAATGTGACATGTCATTTCCTTTTATACTTTAGAGCGGAGATTCTATCTCAAACCGGCCCTAAAGGGGCTTAGTATAAATAGCTAGAATCGCCGCCCATGTAACTCTAACTTTGATCTACACAATCTTACGTAGAATTTGAAGCCTTCACTGTCAGCGCCTGTGCCAGCGTCGTCAATCATTGAAACCGGTGTTTCATCTTGCTGTCAGTCTTGATCTCGATCATCTGTCAATCAGAAGATTGATCAAGCAACTGTGAACCTTCTATAGGGAGGTGTCACCCCTTTGTCCCTGATCAGAGGATCAGTCTGCAAGTCATTGCCCAATGCTCGTCATGTCCAGCCACCTATTGCCCAGAGGCCACGCCCAGATACAGGCCTTGCCCACAACCTGTCCATAGCCAACTACTCCTTGTGTGCCTGGAGGGAGCCCGCTCATTGCCTTGTGAACAGCATACCCGCTGAGGTCGCCACAACCATTGCACACCGCTCACCAATCAGGTGATCTGCTTGCAGACCAAGAAGGTCACCTGTGTCTACAGAGGTAGACTTGTCCTGTAGCAAAGACTTCAGTCTTCTGTGTATGCATTATTTGTTACCCCAGTCATAACACCTGGAGGGAGCCTGCTCATTGCCTTGCATCCAGTATACTAACTGAGGTCACCACAACTGTTGCACACTGCGCGCCGATCAGAAGATCTGCCCACTGACCAAGAAGGTCCCGTCATTCACAGAGGTGGACAGTTTGTAGCAAAGACTTCAGTCTTCTGTGTACATGTTATTTGTTACACCAGTCATAACACCAAGGCACAATGCAAAGCATTCTTTGTATGTGGCTGACAGTGAGTTCACACTTTGTTATATATTTGTTGATTATTGCTGATCACCACACAGCTTCTCAGTTCTCCTTGCATTCTCACTATTACAATTCGGAGTACTCTTTTTCCTTTTCCTTTCATCTCTTTGTTTCAGTTCTCTATCTAACTTGCTACAACCTATGTTTCCCTTTCCCTTGCACACACTGCTGTATGAGCCCTGCAGTGCTTACCCCTTTTCTTGCTTCATCTCATTTCACTTACATGTCCCCACATATGTGGCCTTCTCCCACAATCCATAGGTTTCTATCCCATCACATCAGCACATAGGCTCCATCTATAAATACAATTACAAAACATCATGTACAGTAGCTTAGATCTACTTGATCTAAATCATACCTTGCCTCTTGAATCTCTGGATCTCTTTAAGTTGTCATCTTACTTTCAAGTGGGTGCTTTTCTCTGAAACCTTCAACCCCAATGACCTTGGACAATCTGAAGGTTCATTGTCCTGGAGTGTACTTGGACACCCCAAGATACATGAACCTATAACCTTCAAGTTCACTATGCTGTTGTTAAGGACCGGTTTACTCCAGGATCAACTCCAGAACGCTGGAGTTGACTGGTTGGTTGGGACTTGGCTTCACCATATGTGGTGCACCCTTACATGAGTCCTGGTCCTGGATTTCAGAGATGCCAGAGGGTTGGAGGTAATGATGTTGATCATCAGTTATGATGTCAAGTCGAGTGGAGGGTCAGAGGGGAGCCTTTGAGGCTCAGAGGGAGGACAGGAGTAAAGTTCTAGTTGATATTCGAACTGAGGAAATACAGGAGTGATCTTGAGGGTTTTTATACTATGGAGAGGTAGTATTAAGTAAGAGAGTGTCAAATATAATGTCAATGGAGAATGTCAATGGAGCTGTGCTCCTAAGTGGAGCATCAATACAAAGAAGAATGTGAAGTGAAGTCAGTAGGTATGTGAAGTGTCAAAGATGTAAGCAAATGAATATGAACATACACAGAGGTTGATACTGTTACAAGTGTCCTAGGGGGTACTATTTTTCTCTCGCCTATGGCATCTCCAGACCTGTCAGTATCCGCACCGATACCTGATTCCCTCTGGGACGACATCCTCCCAGACCTAGACATCCCACAGGAGGTATGGGAAGGCATCCTGGACTCCTCGCTGTTCCAACCTTAATCGCGCCCCAGACTTCTTTCATTTCCACACTGCGGACCTTTTACTCCTAAGTCATATTCTCTCATATATGACTCGTATCCATTACATCATAACTCATCAGCCTCAGTTCATTTCCCTTTTTGTTCAGCTGCGCCCACAGCCTCTTATTTCATATTATGCGACGTGTCTTCTTCTTTTGGTATGCGACGTGTCTTTTCCTTTTTTATCTCACGCAATGCATCTTTTCCTTTTTTATCTCACACGACACATCTTTCCTTTTATACTTCACGCAACGCGTCTCTTCCTTTTATATCTTATGTGACACGACGCGTTTTTCCTTTTGCATCATACGCGATGTGACGCGTCTTTCCTTTTGCATCATACGCGATGTGACGCGTCTTTCCTTTTGCATCATACGTGACGCGATGCGTCATTTCCTTTTAGACTTTAGTGCGGAGATTCTATCTCTAGCCGGCCCTAAAGGGACTTAGTATAAATAGCTAGAATCGCCACCCATGTAACTCTAACTTTGATCTACACAATCTTACGTAGAATTCGAAGCCTTTGCTGCCAGCACCCGTGTCAGCATCGTCAATCTCCCGAGACAGGTGTCTCATCGTGCTGTCAGTCTTGATCTCGATCATCTGTCAATCAGATCTTCAATCAAGCAACTGTGAACCTTCTATAGGGAGGTGTCACCACTTTCGTCACTAATCAGAGGATTAGCCCGCTAGCCATTGCCCAACGCTAGCCGTGCCCAGCCGCCTATTGCCCAGAGGCTGCGCCCAGATACAGGCCTTGCCCACAACCTGTCCATAGCCAACTACTCCTTGTGTGCCTGGAGGGAGCCTGCTCATTGCCTTGCGAACAGCACACCAGCTGAGGTTGCCACAACCATTGCACACCGCTCGCTGATCAGGTGATCTGCTTGCAGACCAAGAAGGTTGCCCGTGTCTACAGAGATAGACTTGTCCCATAAGCGAAGACCTCAGTCTTCTGCATACACGTTATTTGTTACACCGGTCGTAACAAAAGATCAAAGTTATTCTTTGCCTGCGGAGCTGCCATGCCCCAGGACCCACTCTTGATAACAGTGACTGCCAGGTGGTAGTCTAGAAGCCGCCACAATGAGACGTATAAATTTACAGAGCCTGCTCGGAGAACCATCCGATGAGGAGAATCAACGAGGACCACCAGGAACCTTTGCAGCCATACCACCAGCCTCTTCCACTTCCAGAAGAATTGGAGGAACATCTCGGAGTACTCCATCTCTCTCCCCTTCCATCGTTTGAACCACTTCAGGTCAACCATCCTGAAGTCAGACCCCATTGGCAGATCCTTCCCCACAGCAACCGTCAGAACCAGAACCTATCCAAGTTGACCAGCCAGAACCAGCATCTGGATATTACTCCCATGTCCTTGGAAGGAACGTTCTACCCACTGAAACCGGAGCTTATTCCCATCTGCCAGGATACAGACCTGACCCAGACTCTGACCCAAACAGTGACAATTCCGACGACAAAGATCAGATCGGGATGGGTGAGATCAAAGCCGCTCTCCCTGAAGAATTCTCAGGAGAACCAGACGATGCCCACAGATGGTACCTCGCTATGCAAGGATACTTCTCTCTGCATGAAGAGAAATACAATGATCGTGCCAAGTCCCTTATTTTCCTCAACCGCATGTCCAAAGGACGAGGGAAGTCCTTCTCCAAGGCTTGGCTTACCAAGCTCAATGATAATATGCTCACCGAGGGAGAACGAAAGTTTGAAGAAGTTACCAAAGCTTTCCATACCACCTTTTCCCCCTATGATACTGCTGCTTCCGCAAGAATCAAGATTGCAAATCTTGTCCAAGATGCGAAAGACAATTCTGGCTTCAAGAAATATGTCTCCATCTTCTCCATGCTTGCCGTCAGAACTGGAATATCTGACATTGCCACCCTCTCTGAATGGTTCCTCAGAGGGCTCTCCATCCCCATCACCACCCAGCTCACTCTGTCCGGTATACTCAAAAACGCCAAGAGTATGGAAGAGATCTACTCCAAAGCCTCTGAGATTGAGGGAGGGCTTAGGAGAATCTGAAACCTTAGAAGAGGACCACAGGTATCCTTTGGTGGAAACACTAGTAGCTGCAGGGATCCCAATGCTATGGATGTTGATCGTCTTATGATCACACCAGCAGAACGGGCCAAGTGTATTCGAGAGAGGAGATGCTTCATTTGTAAAAAGACTGGTTGCACAACTTGGAACCACTCTGGCTACACTCCTGCTCGCTCGATGACTCAGTCAATCAACCACCTCACCCGGGCCATCCCTACCAGTTCCCCCACCCTGTCTGTTGCCACCACTACCACCAAGGACCCTCTGGATGCATTCCTCCGGGGTATCAAAGGAAATCAAGACCGCAATGAAGTCCTTCGTACCTTGAAGTCTATCTATGACCCTACCTGCGATGAAAATGGAGACCCACTTGTTGCTGCCGAGGTCAAAGTCCTCTTGGCCGCTGAACTCGATGAGGAGTTCAACACATCTTTTTAGAGGGGAGGAGTGTACCAACGTCACTACCTTCCATAAATGTTGCCCCCGTATTTATTTCTGGATCGAAGTCTAATTCTATTTGTCTTCCCCTCTTGATCTGGAAACAAAATGGGCAAATCATTGGCATGAACGCTCTCTTAGATAGCAGAGTGACAGGATGCTTTGTAAGCAAAAAGGCAGTCACCCGACTGAAACTGCTGACTGAAGAGTTGTCCGTTCCTATTGCTGCATGGAACGTAGACGGGACGCCGAACCTGTTACAAGTGTCCTAGGGGGTACCCTTTTTCTTTCACCTATGGCATCACCAGATCTATTGGTATCTGCTCTGATACCCGATTCCCTCTGGGATGACATCCTCCCAGACCTGGACATCCCACAGGAGGTATGGGAAGGCATCCTGGACTCCTCACTCTTCCAACCGTAATCCTTCCCCGGACTTCCTTTCATCTTACACTGCGGACCTTTTTACTCCTAAGTCATATTCTCTCGTATATGACTCATGTTCCTATCATCATGACTCACTGGCCTCAGTTCATTTCACTCTATTTAGTCAAGCTGCACCCGCAGCTTCTATTTCATATTACGCGATGCGTCTTTTCCCTTTATATCTCATGCGATGCGTCTTTCCTTTTCTGCTTCACGCAATGCGTCTCTTTCCTTTTATATCTCACGCGACGCGACACGTCTCTTCTTTGACTCATACGCGATGCGACATGTCATTTCCTATTTAGACTTTAGAGTGGAGATTCTATCTCTAACCGGCCCTAAAGGGGCTTAGTATAAATAGCTAGAATCACTGCCCATGTAACTCTAACTTTGATCTACACAATCTTATGTGGATTTCAAAGTCTTCGCTGTCAGCGCCTGTGCCAGCATCGTGAAACCAGTGTTTCATCAACGTCTAAACCCTGATCTCGATCTTCTGTCAATCAGAGCTTGATCAGGTAACTGCGAACAGCTGTCTAGCTGAGGTCGCCCCTTTGTCCTTGTAAACAGCTCGCCGGCTGAGGTCACAAGCCTTTGTTGTCGCTAATCAGAGGATTAGCCCGCTAGCCATCGTCCAACGCTAGCCAAGTCCTAGCCGCCTATTGCCTAGAGGCTGTGCCCAGATACAGGCCTTGTCCATGACCTGTCCATAGCTGACTCCTCCTTGTGTACCTGGAGGGAGCCCGCTCTTTGCCGCTAACAGGAACGCCACCTGAGGTAGCCGCCACCGCGTTAAGTCGCCACAACTGTTGTACACAGCTGAGCTGATCCAGTAATCCGCTAGCCGACCAGAGGGTCCACCTGTCTTCAGAGGAAGACCTGTCCGTGGCGCTATTGACTTCAGTCATCCGCGTACGTGTTATTTGTTACACCGGTCGTAACAGAACCAATCCGGAATGATAAAGGAGAAGACCACAGTGGTCATTGATCTCCAAGGAGTATGAGAGCAACGTGAGCTGCTCGTCCTCAACTGTGGAAAGGATGACGTCATCCTGGGCCTGCCATGGCTCCGAACTATGAACCCCGAGATAGATTGGCGGAATGGCACAGTTGTCATTACTCCGGCCAACTACAAATCGACTACCTCAGAAGATACCGCTCAGAGGTATTTGTTGCGTTTCCTGGGTCATCAGGAGAACGAAAACATAGAGAGTGAACTCTATGATCAGTACAGAAGATGGGCCATCCTGGACCGTGTCCAATTCCTGAAGCAGGAGAAGGGAGTCATTCCGCCAAATATACTCTGCCGAATGACCCTCTCCACTACTATCACCCAGGTGGAAGGAACTAAGAAGGTAGAGCTACCAAAAGCCTACCAGCAGTATGAAGGAGTATTTGACAAGAAGGATACCACAAAACTTCCCCCGTCTCGATCCTACGACCACGCCATTGAGCTGAAAGACTTGTTTGTCCTGAAACAAGCTAAAGCCTATCTGCTCAATCCTGCCGAGATGACGGCGTGTAAAGAGTTCGTGGATGAACACCTAGCTACCGGGAAGATTGTCCTGTCGAAGTCCCCTCAGGCCTCCCCTTTCTTCTTCGTACAGAAGAAAGACAGGAAATTAAGGCCGTGTCAGGACTACTGGTACCTTAACCTCCATACTATCAAGAATGCCTACCCCCTCCCCCTGATTTCCGATCTAATAGATTGCTTGAAAGGATCCTCCATCTTCACGAAGTTCGATGTCTGGTGGGGATACAATAATGTCCTCATCAAACCAGAAGATCGGTGGAAAGCTGCATTCCTCACCCCGTTTGGATTATTCGAACCTGCCATCATGTTTTTCGGCATGTGTAACTCTCCAGCCACCTTCCAGGCATTCATGGATGACCTCTTCGGCGACTTCATCGCTGAAGGATGGTTAATCATATACATGGACGACCTCCTAATCCATTCCTCCGACCACGACTCCCACGAGGATAGAACTAGGAAGGTCCTCCAACGATTCCAAGAACATGAGATGTATCTGAAACTGGAAAAGTGCACATTCGCCGCCCCGTCCATTGAATATCTAGGAATGATTGTTAGTAAGGACAGAGTCCAGATGGACCCAGCCAAGTTGAAGGCCATCGCAGAATGGACCGCCCCGGTAAATGTCAAAGATGTCCGCTCCTTCCTAGGGTTCTGCAATTTCTATCAGAAATTCATCCCCTCATTCTCGGAGCTTGCCCGACCCCTCCTGGACTTAACAAAGAAGAATCAGACTTGGGAATGGACCGACAAACACCAGACCGGATTCCAACAATTAAAAGAAACCTTCACCCGCGGACCTGTCTTAGCTTTCCCTGACCCCGATCACCCGTTTACCATCATGACCAATGCGTCGTTAACTGCATCAGGCGGTGTCCTCATGCAATGTGACCCCAATGGAGACTATAAGCTGTGTGGCTATCTCTCCCAAACATTTGCCCCTGCCGAGCGCAATTATGACATATACGACCAGGAGCTGCTTGCTGTGATCTGA
>QFEF01011667.1:2830-28249 GCA_003316035.1 Neoboletus subvelutipes | reverse complement strand
TGAATCAGACCGGCGTCAAGGAGCGGCCCCCTTTGAGCCCCGCTTCAGCCCCCCTGACGTTCGATCCTGTCCTCCTCAACGGGTGGAAGTTGAGGTTTGCCAGGGGATGGGAAGCCAATGGCTATGAATGCCACTCTTATCCGCTGCAGACGACGCTCTTTCGATACAACTATGCGATCCCAGACGAGGCGTTGTCGTTTGCCATAAGACGCTGGGCGCATCAGCAAGGAAAATTCAGTCACGGGCAAGTATCCAAAAAGGACTGGGTCTGGTGCGTTTATCCCGTGCATGATCCGTGTTCTGGATTCCGATGTGCTGTAGGTTCGATGAGGACATCCCGGACTTCTTGCAGAAATAAAATCGTGTCGCGTTGGTTTTCGAGCGCTGTCGAGTAGGTACGCTTGGTAAAGTAGTCCTCCTTACCACTAACCGTCCCTCCCGTCTACAAGTCTCGCTGCGTTCGTGACGACGTGCGTTGGCGAGCGTTGTCTCGATGCAATCTCCTTGTGTCGACTATCCAGGTCTCCGACGACGTTTTTGTATACTATAGCTAAACCGATCAATGATGTGTGTGCCACGTCGACTCTCCCAGATTGGTAGCAGACATCTTGATAATGTGTATTCTGGTTGACCGGAACTGATGTCTTTTGATCGTTGCCATCGGGTCTCCATCGCCTTTCTGTATTCTTAGCTGAATCAGTCGATGATGTATGATGTGTCCCAACCGAGCATTCTCGCCACATCGACTCTCGTTGATTGATCGCAGACATCTTGATAATGTACATACATTTGTGTTATTTGTGAGCGTTGACTTTTTGTCAGTGAGCTGAGCGCTCGTAACGGAAGCGGTTCAAGCTTTTTCTCTTGGCGGAGGAGTTTCAAGTCAACTTGGACTCGCCATTACCGTAATGTAAAAGTGGTGTCTGTTCTGCGTCGTCTGTCTCAATGTCTTGCTCTATCCACGCTCGTGTCTTCCTTGTCGCTCTTTGTCTCGTATCCGTCACTATCGTTTTCGAGTCTCTGCTGGCCAGAGAGCTGTCAAGCCAGCTCACGTCCCGTGCAGTCCGTCGCAGCAGTCCACCACAACCTATTGGTATGTCTTGGAGTCCAGTCCTATTCAACCGTGATGCGGCGGTCGAAACGGATGACTACACGAGTGTCCTTTTGAGGGCAATCCGTGCGTGCCATCGTGGTCTCGTCTTCCATGTTCTGACATCGAACAACGTGTACGACAGTCGATGCGCCCCACTCTTGGGAGTTGATCGTAAAGGGTGTTTTTCGCTCGCTCACGTTCTGGGCCGTCGTTGGCGTGATCACCCTGTTTCAACCCATCGACCAACCAGGTCCAGGTTCAGGTATGTCTGACGCTATTCCGTGTCCCAGAAAACGTCAACGATGCGCGTCGTACAAAGGCCTGTCTTCCGTCTACCAGCGTCTGTCGTGTTTTGCGACGTATTTCTTGTCTGGTACGTCTACACACTCACAAGTTATTCGATCTTGGTGTTGATCTGTCAAACGAATGGGGGGGCACTGCAGCTATACGTGCGCGCGTCGCGTCACCTGTACTGGAGACGTTCACACCAACGCGGGTCGTTCCGCCACGGCTGCTCGTCACGGTCTCGTCTGCGAGCTTGTCAACCCCGAGTAAACGGCATTTCCAAGGCCACGGTCGATCGCACAGCAGGGTGACCGAGATCACGTTTTGATGTTGGACGTTATTTCCCCCCCCAAAAAAAAAATATGGGATTGCTTGGATATGGACCTTTTCTTTTCAAAACGTGATGCACGGCGGGTGATGATGGCATGATATGTATGATATACAGGACTTTTTTTCGCGTTCGTAGTATAAACTTGGCGTGCATATTCAACGGACAGACTTTATATATTCGGTATGTGCACCTGAATTCGGCGTTGTTTGGCAAAGGCTTTGAAAACAAACAAACGCCTGATCCGGCGATTTGCGTTGTCCCAGGTTATATCCTTCCGTTTCTTGCACAACTCAATGTTGAGCGTTTTGCTACGGGTACATGGACCGCTGAGACGTTCGGCTCAGCATGTACTCGTACATTCAAATCGTACCCAATCCACTCTCCCCAGCGCGAATGCCATAAATCAACTCGAAAAGGACGGCGGACGCATTCTTCGGGCTGTACAGAAGCGCGTCGAGACGAGAAAAGAGTTGTTATCCAAGGTAAGTCACTTGAGAAACAGGGGCTTCGCTGTGACTCACCCCCCTAAGGAAGATGTCGGAAGCCATGTCGTCTCTAGAAGACATTGCGCGTGCGCGTCACGTCAAGGAACTGGAGCCTCTGTACAGTGCGTGGACGTCGTGGGTGAAAACGAGAGAGGTCAGTTGGAATTCTTTCGGGGCTTGAGATGTGTTTGTTGTACATAACGACCTTAGTAGTCCCTGCTAGATACGCTCCCTCTCCTGAAGGACCCAGATCCGACGATGCGTTCCTTGGCTGAAGAGGAGTTTACGACGCTCAAGGAGAGCTTGTCGACGTATCTTTTGACGACGTTTCCTTCCCTGCTTGTTCCGCCCTCGCAGACACGGTCCTTTTCGGCGCTGTTGGAGCTAAAAGCTGGTGTGGGGGGTTCAGAGGCGACGCTTTTCTTGGCGGAGCTGTTGAGGGTGTACGTTCGTTACGCCCACTCTCGAGGGTGGCGTGCGGACGTCATTCAGAGCACGGAGATGATGGGTGGAGGCATGCGAGATGCGATTGTGGAGGTTAAAGGGGACGGCGCGTATGATACGCTGCGATGGGAGACGGGCATCCATCGCGTGCAACGCGTTCCAGCGACGGAAGCGAGTGGACGGGTGCATACCAGCACCGTCGCGATCATCGTAGGTTTGAATTCACACTGAAAGGACCGTCTCATTTCTCAACTTGGCATAGGTGCTTCCCCTCAGCGAAGAGGCTGAACCCGCTGCGGACGATAATCTGTTCAAGATGGAAGACGTGCGGATTGAGGTGATGCGTTCGCGCGGTGCAGGTGGACAGGTTCGTGTCCGCGCATGTTTTTGGTGTCGAGCGTCACCTTGACATGCGGTTTTCTTAGCACGTCAACAAAACTGAGTCGGCCGTGCGTTTGACACACGTGCCGACGGGTATTACAGTGTCGATGCAGGACGAGCGGAGTCAACACCAGGTTCGATTCGCCTCCTAGCTTAGCCATTTTTGATCGATCGTGTTCACGCCTCTCATGTGCCTAGAACAAGCGCCGTGCGTTCCAAGTCCTTCGGGCCCGGCTGATGGACATGAAAATTACCAGAGAAATCGCTGAGCGTCGTGCAACGCGCCAGAATCTGATCCGGACGGCCGATCGTAGCGAGAAGATTCGAACGTACAACTATGCCCAGGCGAGTGGTTTGGGTTGATGTTTGCCTGACGTGGGACGGGGTTTGACGTGTCCCCCCTCTCTCTAGGACCGCGTGACCGATCACCGCATCGGTTTGTCGTTGATGAATTTGTCGTCTTTTATGGAGGGTGATGGTGTCCGGGAGTTTTTGGATGCGATGAGGCGTAATTGGGAGGAAGAGATGATGGAAGAGGCGGTGAGCGAAGCGGATTAGATGCATGTCGTGACATGAACATAGCCAAGCTCGTGCGTAATTCTATACCATCCTTCCAGACGAGCGGCTGACCTGACACCATGAACATGGCGGGCCTGTACACCGCGGTTTACTGGATGAGGTGGTGTAGTGTGGCGCTAAGTACTAAATTAAGCGTTCCTTAGTCTTACACAGCTACCATCACATTGTTTAGATTTAGATGTTCACCCTCGTCTGGGCTTCGTACCGCCAACGAGCGTCCGCGAGCCTCGATACAGCATTAAGTAACCGTGTTGCAGATGACTGGAATGTGGGTGCGCCGTATGCTTGGTCAACTGCTGCTCGGTTCATCAGTCATGCGTTGACGTGCGGCGGTGGCGAGGATCGCTTGCAAAATACAGGAAACACTTTGAGGTATATATATACATATATTTCTCGAGCCCAAGGACACTGAAATTGGTAGCTTCTACTGGTGTCCTGATGCATGATGCTTAATCACTCCGGTGAGCTCGTCAGAGCGTCATAGCTACCTTTCTTCTATCCGTCCTCGCGCTCTTATTGCCAAAGGTCGCTGTGGCACCATGCAGGGTGATATCCCAAGGCGGTACAGCTAAATGTACCGTTTTCAGATCGTACTTTTGTCGTGAGCATTATCAGGGCAAGTGCGATTGCGGAGACTTCGTGATGTCCCCGAGTCTACCAAAGATATTGCTCGTTCCCTGTTCATCGGGCTTCGGACCAACGATGGGAAGACTCGCTTCGTAGAGTTCGAGACTCATTCCTTTAGCATTCTTTACCGCCCACTGGCGAGGAAACATTATCTTGAACAACCTTTTCGAGATGATGTGTGGCCCCTGTAGTTCCTCCATTATGGATACCAACACCTTGGATGCGATGAAGGGAAGCGGTACCAGTGGCACCACCATTTGTGTATGATCTGTGTCGCCAAATTTTATTTTTACCTGCGTTTTGGCAGGCCTTGGGACGAAGCTGCCTGAACTTGTCATATGTGATTGTTCTTTTGTTCACCGCCGGTCGTCGGCCCGACTCAGCCGAAATCTAGGCAGTTGGCCCCAAGGATCCTTTTCAGAGTTGAAACAAGTTGACGTGCCCGGTGTCACCCGCCTGAATGGAGTCCACATACTCTTGAAACCCAACCAGTACTACGTACGATGCTCTTCGTCGTGCAGAAATGCACTTCTCAAAAGCATACACTCAGTTGCTCATTACCCTCCCACCTGAACTCAGAAGTAACGCCTTCGAATACCGCAAGGTGCGCGTCATTGATTGGCAACCTCACTTACCTTCAGGTCTGACCTGATCCTGAAACGATCAACTTTCAGCTTAAAAAACTGATCAATCAAACCGTGTCCGAGCTCGACTCTCTGGGGCTTGGCCCTTCAATTCTTCAGTCTGTGCACGAACGCAAAAATCCAGGTGATGGTCTCGTGCGTCTCGAGGAACAAGAAGAGGTCTCGGCTCTCACTGTGGGCCCCGAAAGCTTGTCGGACGGATCAAAAACATGTACCATCGTTTATGAGATCGCCTTGAATTCATCTGTGCTCGAGCCTAGACTTCGACTGTCGTCGTGTCAATACCCTGCCAATGTTGGGCACACACATTCAACAGCACAGCCTATCTATCATGTTGATCTTCTCATTCCAGAAGAATCACTCAGGCGTATCATGCGAGCACTACTTCATCCTCCCATGATGCTCGAAGAGGAAATACTCTCGCGAGATAACTCGTACGCTTTTGCTCTGCTATGGTCGCACGTATAGTTGACCACTGTCGTTCAGTGACTATTTCACAGATTTAGTCATCCCTCTCCCTTCCGATACCGCCTTCTTTCAACTCCTGACGTCTACCCTGTCTTCCCTCTCTGACCACTTGGACACTTTGCACAATGCCTTCAATTCGACTCTTACTACGCTTGCTGCCTTGATATCTTTGACGGCTCGTCCGGCATCATCCTCTGCTCCTCATTCATTCTTAGCTTATTCGCTCAGTGCCGATAATGCAATGTCCTTGCGCCCCGGTCTGGGAGGCAAGTCAGACCTGTACACCTGGCGCGAAATCTTCCGCCTCTACACCGAAGCAGAAGTCTTCGAGAGTGTCAGTCAGTCGACCCGGGGTGAAAGAAACATCGAAGGGGTGGGGGAGCGACTCAAGTTATTCGAAAAACGCATCCAAGAGGAGAAAGCGTCTCTGATCCTTCCCGGGAGCAGAGAAGGCCTGGACCTGTTCTTGAGTTTGAATTTGTTCATTCTGGACTTGAAAAAGGTATTTGGCGTTCCCAGCCTATCTGACTTGTTTCACGACACCAACGCACGAATTGAAATATAGTTCCAACTTGCAAATTCGGAAGCGACGCGCAAGATCCTCAAGAAGCACGGTAAACGTACGACACTCCCGATTCCCTCCGATCTTTTGGAACGGGATGCGTCCACATCCATGCCTTCTTCGCGTAAAGCTACGTCGATCACTCGACCTTCGACATCTCTACAAAGGCTTCTCGTGCAAGCAATTGGCGAGGTGCTTTTACCCATCATACCCAACATTGACGATTATTCGTGCCTCATCTGTACCTCTATCGCATTCAAGCCAATCAGGCTCTGCTGCGGCCATTTCTTCTGCGTCAGGTGATTACCTTGACCACCCATCTTTTCCCTGACAAGCATATGACCATCTCGTCGGCCCAGATGTCTCGCAAAAATGCAGAAACGCGAAATGGCGAATTGTCCATTGTGTCGCGCACCAACGGTCCTGCAAGCAAACCCATGTAAGTACACGCCCTCGTCGTTGTCTTGCGTCGTTCCAACGCTCTCAATCAATCGCGTAGCAAACGTCGATTATGGGCTGCTCAACTTCATGGCAGACTGGTTCCCGATTGAGTCTCGAGAAAAGCAGCGTGTCAACGAACGGGAAGTGACTCGAGAACAACTGGAGGAGCTTGGTATCTCCGAGGCCCGCGGCTGTCGGATCATGTAACTATGTACTATGTAGTCCCGAGTGTGGAAATTCTAGTGGTTGTTAATCACTTAATCATTGATCAACGAACTTGTCATGGAAACCTGACTCGAATCCAGATGAGCTCGCGTCGCCGGGTATGGACCTCGGACAAGTCGACGTCGCACGACGCGAATATTTGATATTCAAAGTTATTGGATGAATATTTTGCACTGGCATTTCGCGTGCGGGTATAAATAAGTATGTGCAAGTACAGCGTATGTACTGACGCCTATATTGTACTCCTTCGTCTGGCCTTGGGAATGGACGACAGAGATGTATCATAGATGGTTGCTGCAAGTGGAAGGTGACGACATCACGAGATATGGACGTGAAGACCACTGGCAGGGAATACAACGCAATTAACCCCATGCTGCTGTCGTACTGTGCGACGAACCGTCAGATGCGACGCGTGCGGAGGAAAGGAGGCGTGCGTGAAGACGTGCCAACAAGTAACGACGACTAACCTATAGTTCACGATAAGATGGCCATCCGTCGCAAACGACTGCCCAAACGTCGTCGTCTCAGCAAGCGAACACGACGAGTATCAGCATACACCAGGCCCACCTTGAACAAGTTCGACACCGTATCGTCTGGCGCAGGCGAGAACGCCAAGTTGATGTACGTGAACTTTTGTTGTACAACAACCCCCCAAAAAAACGGAACGGAACGACGTCAGTTGGTGCGATCACTCTGAAAATGATCTAAAAGATAAAGAGGAGCGGGCCCATACCAATGGCTCCCCCGCCTTCCACCCCAACTCCTTTCTCAAAAACTGAATCACCGCCTGAAACCGGTTTGCGGCCGTGATCTTGTAAAAGTTTTGCTTCATGATCGGAGCATTACCGACAGCCTTGAAACGCACGACCACTGTCCTCGAACAGACACCAGCACCAAATCGCGGTCTCCCCCGTCAGAACGTGCGGATGCATCGAAGTCGTAAAACGGACCTTTGGAGGGATCCTTTTTCTTGTAGATTTCCAAGGCGTGAATGGCTTGGATGAGAGACTCGCCGTCTTCTCCTGGTGTCCAAGGAAGGGTGGTTTGGCGACCGAGATCTTCTGGACTGCCTGGTAGTTGCGCCATTGCCTTGGACTGGTTGTAGTGGTTATCGTCAATTCATATGAAGTTCGACTAGCTCTGCCAAACATATGTACCTCTTTTGGAAACTGGCCATGTGTCGTTAGAGTATTCGAGCAATCTCGTTGCAACTGGACACAGCGCTGCCAACTCCCGTCTCATCATGACCGCCATGGCTGGACTTGTAGAGTTCCTGGCCCATGTAGTGGACGATACAGATCCTGAACTTCCACCCGGTTCACCTCCAACTTGTGAGTCTCTCAACAACATGGTCTCCACATGCTCACACCCCCAGAAGACAAATTCGAAGGTCCTTGGTTCACGACACAAACATTACTTGCATCATCTATCGGCATTCTCTCATTTCTGCTATTTTCTTACTGTCGCCCCCGATGGCCACTGCTCTTCGCGCCTCGCACGAAGCTGAAAGGTACTCGCACGAACACTTTGTCCCTTCTCCCAGACTCACCCTCGTTTGCAGGCTTTTCTCCACATGAAGCCCACGCACGCTCCGCGTTCTTTGGTTGGATCATGCCAACGCTGAGAACATCAGAGTACACGATCCTGCAAATAGTTGGGCTAGATGCTGCGGTGGTAAGTCTACCTCCCAGCGGTCAATCAGATAATCCCATAGCTCTCATCTGCAGCTACTAGGGTTTTTCAAAACTTCTTTCTATTTATTCTCTTTATGCTCTCTCTTTGCCATCACGGTTTTAATGCCTATCAACTGGACGGTATGTGGTGACACACAACTTGATCCCGTATCCAGCTCACTCTTATCAGCACAACATTGGAATAGGCGGCGGTTCTGATGACGACGACAGTGATTGGCCCCAATGGACATCTTCTAGTGTCGACAAAAACCCTGCCGACCGCGACTGGCTTGACCTCATCAGCGACGCGAACTCCTATCTCACAGTACACTTTCTCTTCACGTATCTATTTACCGGCCTCGCCCTCCGCTTCCTATACAAGAATTATCAGCGGTACATCCACTCGCGCCAACTGTTCTCGCTCGAACTGGTGCACTCCATCCCCGGCCGCACTGTCATGATCACCTCTCTACCGCTCCATCTGCGTTCGGAACGTGCACTTGCCGAGTATTTTGAGAACATCGGATTCGGTGTGGAGAGTGTCTCACTTTGCAGAGAAGTCGGGACGCTGCAAGTTCTCTTGGATCAACGTACGAGAGCACTGTTGAAATTGGAGAACGAGTGGACAAAGTATGTGGGGAACCCTAGTGTCGTCGAGTCCTACGATCCCTCGGAAAACGTGATCCCACACCTAAGTGACCCCGAACCGTCCTTGTTGGAGAGTCAGCCCGCCAGGTTTGTCGTCCCGCATCGCAGACGTCCCACACTCCGTCCTGGATGGCTTTCCCCAAAAGTCGATGCGCTGGAGTACCTCGAGGCTAGGTTCAAGGAAGCAGATGAAAAGGTAAAGAGGTGGCGGCGAATTGGGAAGACCAAGTCTACTCATGTCGCCTTTGTCACATTCGAGAAAATGTCCAGTGCGGTAAGATCGTTTCTCGTTATCGCCAGTTGTTGTGCCAACCTTTCTTTCTTTCATACAGCAAATCGTAGTGCAAACGGCGCACTCGCCAGATCCATGGGAGATAAAGACTCACCCAGCCCCGGAACCACGGGACATTGTCTGGTCGAATATCGAACATACTCCAGGATCACTGCTCTGTCGAGAGCTCTTGGTACTGGGAGCTGTTGGGTTGTTGATGTTCTTCTGGATATTCCCCATCACTGCTCTTGCCAGTTTACTCAGTTACAAAGAAATCAAGAAAGTGATGCCCTGGCTGGGAAGAATAATCGACAGCAACGTCAAAATTCGAGCTATTGTGCAAAACTCACTTCCATCCGTTGCCATGATTACGCTCAATGCTCTGTTGCCCTTCATTCTGGAAGGTGAGGTTGCAAAAAGAAGAACACACAACTGCGTTTATTGATTTCATATCTCAGGCTTGACATACGCTCAGGGTTACAAGGCCCGTAGTTTGATCGAGTACTCCTTACTGCAGAAGTGAGTACTACTGACTACATGGGAGGGTTGATCAGGCTCACACCGAATCAAGATACTTTCTCTTCCTGCTCATCAATGTGGTGTTCATTTTCCTCTTGGCCAGCACATATTGGCAGCTGGTGAGGGATTTGGCGAACTCACCCGCCAAGATTCCCGAGAAGCTGGCACAAGCATTGCAACAAGGACGTGCGAAGTGAGTTACGAGGAAACGGAATTGTCTCCGCTACTAACGTTGTTTTCAGGCACTTCTTCCTGTCCTACGTCATTCTTCAAGGTTGGTTGTTATCCACTCTCGTAACCATACGATTAACTGATCGTTGATCAAGGGTTTGGCATCATGCCTTTGCAATTGCTCAACCTCGGGGTGTTGATTCCTCGCATGATCTACCGGATTTTTTGGACACGGACCCCACGAGGTACGTACGGTTCTCACTCCATTTCTCTACAACTCTAATATCATGTAGAATTTGCCGAGCTGAATGCTCCTCCAATGATAAATTATGGCGTCGTATACCCTCAAGCAATCCTTATTTTCGTCATCACTATCCTATACAGTGTAGTACAACCACTCATCGTTATTTTCGGTGCACTCTACTTTGGAGTAGCATATATCGTCTACAAGTACAAGCTCTTATTCGGTAAGTCAACGTATCCCGTTTTGATGAACATGCATCAGACAAAGCCGCGTTTACAGTGTTTTACAAGCCTTACGAATCGCGAGGTCAAGCTTGGCCGCTGACCTTTGTACGGCTGATATGGGGAATCATCATCTTCCAAACTTTCATGATCGGTATCCTCACCTTGCGACAGTGCTACATCATGTCCTCTCTTCTCGTACCGCTCGTTCTGGTGACTGCTGCATGGTCCTGGTACATTCACAAGACCTTCCGACCATTGAGTAACGCGGTATGTCTCAGTTCCGTGTGCGAGATAGAGAGGGGAGAAGAGGCCGCAGATATCGTGAGGTTGAGGGAAGGACACCCAGTGAGCTGGTCGCAGAGGTACGAATGGAATCGTTTCGTTTTCCGAGTACTGACGCGTCCTTGTAGCAACCTAAGCCGCAGGAGATACGCTCAAAATGACGAGACGTTGTACGTTGCTCCTGAGGATGAAAGGACAGACTACGTGAGAGCCCTCTTTTCCAAAATCGCGTCTTCTGACTGTTGGGGTATAGTCACAACCGCCAATGGCAAACTGGTACAATGGCGTTCTGAAGTAAGTCGTTTCTCAGTCCGAGTCCGGTCCTGGCAGGTGAACTCGCGTTGAACCGACGTTTCAGCACCGGCAAACGACGCTATGGGCATCCTGCGTTCACTGGTGTTCTCCCAGAACCCTGGCTCCCGCTGAAAAGGGGACAAACACTTATGAACGGCCATCGCAACGGCTTGATGAGGATTCCTCTCAACTCGACCCATGGTATCGTGCTCAGTCTCCGCAACCGCTACAGCATATTGCGGAAAAAGGTCACACGACGTTCGCGGACCACTGCGGATGGCGAAAACAACGAGGTGGCTAGTCCAAGCGAGGTGCACCCCCTCGTCTCCGATACGCACGCTTCAAACCCGTGGGCGGAGGCTGGCGCTGGTCCGTCGCACGCGCAGCATCATGTTCACCATCGTCTCAGTTTTGATCCTGGGTCCGGCGTAATCATGCTACCAGAAGGGGATGACTGGCTCGTGGACGATGAGGACGACGACGACGATTCGTCCGACGAGTACGGTGATACGACGCCGCCGTCGGGAGAGGCGGCGAGTAATACGTCACAAGAAGATCTTGCCCATCCCCCGTCTTCTTCTGCGCCTGTATCCCCGAAGCGGCGTCACGGGACGTATTACCATCACCCCGAACGTCGTAGACCAGCTATCCCAGGGGCGTTTCCTGCTTGATCCCTAGACGTTCGTTTTTTTTTTCCAGTCCGCTTTTTACGTAGGATATTCACAGATTAGCACGCTTATGGGACTCTGATATATATTTTTCTATCAAGATTGACCGAGGAGCGTGCACTACAGTGGGGAATCGATTGTGTCGTTACGCAAATTATAGGCACGTATGTCAAATCAGTTCTCTGAATTGTATCCTCCATCCTTGATTGTGCGATATTGGTACATTCGTACCATACTCTGCGTAGAGAAGGAATCCGTGATTATCACCTTGGCACAGCAAAGAGTCGAACGAATATGCCGGTACAATTCGACATAATGGATGGGATTTTCTCATAAAATATGGGTATTTTCGGAGTCCCAACCATACGCAGGCGGAGAACCAGTACAGAAACTTTGTGGGGGACCATCACCATTCAAGAAGACAATCGGCGACGGTCGTGATTAAGATTAAGCAGACAATGGTATATAAACGACGATCCAAGGTATTTCATCTGCTGCGTATAGTATCCATCATGTACCTCCTAACTCCAATCCCATAAACAAAATGGGCAAATTTACTCAATGGAGGCCCACTCTCTACCATCACGCTGCTTGTTGTGGATCGAAGCATGCGAAGGAACTCCGTTAATACGATGATACGCGTTAAGGTTCTTATGCAAGGTGAACTGGAAGACAGAAGCGGACCCTTGACGCGAGATGATAGTTGAGTAGGCAAGGAAGAACACCCAGATACGGTACCACCTGCCAATGGAGGTATCAGTATCATTTCGTGCTGACATGATGGAATGACTGACCGTTCACCATACTTCTCAACAACCTTGTCCTTGTTACTCACCCAGTTAAGGTACCATTTCCAGATAGTGGCAGAATAGTGGACACCAAGAACGTCAACGTTCTTCACTTCGAAACCGGCCGCCTCGACCTGGTTAACCACCCAACCAAGGGAACAGGAGGCATCTGCACCGGGGAAGACGTACTTGTTCATGAAAAGACCCCTGCCGAGCAGACGATGAGATTGTCTCGTTTGTCTAGGATAAGAGCTTACCAGATGAGATCCTCGTACTGCCACGATGGGCGAATACCAGCGACTTGAAGGACGAAAATACCATCATCATCCAGCAGGTCGTACATCTGCCTCATGAAAGCACCGTAGCGCCTGATTCCTACATGTTCAGCCATCTCCAAGCTAACAATCTTGGTGAAGTGACCAGGCCCGCCAGGGATTTCACGGTAGTCCATGCACAAAATTCTTGCCTTGTCGGGAGTAACACCATTGTTCTTTATTCGCTCGTTACCAAATTTGGTTTGGTTTTTTCCAAGAGTGATACCAGTGACATCACATCCATAGTTTCTCGCGGCGAATGCGGCCAACGTACCCCAACCACAGCCGACATCGAGCAGACGGTCATTAGGTTGAAGGTTGAGTTTAGAACAAACGAGGGCAAGCTTGTTATCTTGAAGTTGTTCAAGGGTCTCCGCTTCCTCCAGGGTAGTAACGACACCGGAGGTGTAGATCATGCGAGGGCCAAGGAACCTAAGTGGAATAGTTCAATGAGAGGATCATGACAGTATCATGGGCAAACAAACCATTCATAGAAGTCGTCACCTCTGTCGTAGTGATCACGGACCTGTTCTTCGTCTTGGCTCTGGGAATGAACGATGACTTCGGGCAAGAGGTTCATGAAGACGTATTTGAAAAGTTCTGGTGTGAAGACCATCTTTGCCCAGTCGTGTCGTTGTTCCATGATGTCAAGCACGTCACCTGCAGAGGATGAACGAATGACCATGAGGAACTAGACAGCGAGACGCACCGTTGAAGTCAATCTTTCCCTCAAAGTACGCGTCATGGAACACCTGCATGGGGATTTTTTCTTTGCCATGATAAAGCGCCCTGAGCTCTGGGTCGTTGATAGTGATGTACTCCGCTATCTCCTTTGAAGGAAGGATGACCTTTTGGTTCTTGCGTTTTCCGTACATGGAGGCGACTGTCCAGTACGCGACGGTGATGGGAATACCGAGGATAACGACAAGGAAAATGTAGGTCTTGAGTCCACCGCGATTGACGATGGGAGTGACGCGTTTCAAGATGTAAGGAACACCAAGGACGAGAGCAGCGAGGTGCACATTGGAGAAGTAGCCATTGCCCTCGACGAGACCGACAAGAGGTGCATTTTTGATGGCAGGTGTGGTGGTGACACGAACTGGAGAGAAAGACATGACGACGCGTGCAACAAGGAGTACACAACGTCGGGGAGGAGAAGGAGTGGATGAACGAACAAGTTAGAGAAAGACACGGTGAGTTGTATGTCTTTTTTATGTGGTCGTGTTCTAAGCGATATTTGGCCTTGTTTGACTCACTGCCTATGTGTCGCGCACGCATTCGCCCATTCATCGAGCGCGTCATCGACAACACATCCCCCTCGTCGTCCTCCACGTTCCACAACGACAGCCACACAATGGCCAACTACTCAAACTACTACTCCCGCTCTCCCCCGCCCCTCCAACATCCCGTCCCCACTCACCCCGCATTCATCCCAGAGCCCCCATCGACACCCGGTCCCGGTCCCGCCTCTCCCCAGGGCTACCAGCGATACCAGCAGCAGCCCGCCCCGCACCACGTCCCAGACTTCGCCGCATGGGGTATGAATGATACGACCGCCCAGTTTGGCATGCAACTCGGTCAGAGCGCAGTTGCTGCTGGGCAGGAATATGTGCAAAAGAACGTCAGTCAACTTCTTCTATCCCCGACACCGCGCTGATGCTCTTCTCAGTTCGGCGGATTAATCCCTTTGTCTCTCCTAAAACACCATTTCAATGTTTCCAATTCATATGTTATCAAAAAACTGCAGCTCGTCGTGTTCCCTTGGAGGCATAGACCTTGGTCACGAAAAATACGTCGTCTTGAGACAGGTCAAACCGAGTGGCAACCTCCAAGAGACGACATAAACTGTCCGGACTTGTACATTCCACGTACGTCCCTGTTCTCCCCGCGCTTCGCACTTCTCATTCAATCCCGCAGTCATGGCTCTCGTCACATATATCCTCGTGGCAGCCCTTCAAACAGGTCTTCAGGAACGCTTTCACCCACAAATTCTCGGTGCATCCGCATCGCGTGCCCTTGTCGTAGTCTTACTCGACTTCCTCTTCGTGAAAGGTGGATGTTACTTGCTCAATGTCCAAGGCCCAGGTCAGGTCATAGATCTCATCGCGTACGGAGGTTATAAGTTTGTTGGGTAGGTAACCACACACTCCCTACATTTGCCTGTCCTCACAGCCAGCAGGGTTATTTTGACGTTGCTCACGGGATTGATAAACCCCGGAATGACAATATACTCCGTAGTATTCCTCTATGGATTTGCTGCCAACGCATTCTTCTTGGTGAGTTCTTCGCTCATATCGCGCCTTCAATGATCTAACCTGCTCTTGTCAGCTCCGCTCCCTTCGCTCAGTCGTCCTACCCGACCTATCGAGCACTACAACTCCCGTCACAGTGTCACATGCTCAGCGTAAACGACGCATCACCTTCCTCTTCTTCGAAGCAGTCATACAGGTAGTGTATATGGCTATTTTGGTGAGGGTATAGTAAGGGTAGGAGCTTTAGGCAGTGCTGCCCGCCGTCCAAGTCGTTGACCTCCATCTTATTTTCGTAATACACTCGTTGGCGCTGACGGCCAGCGTTGCGTTAGCATCGATCACACGGAATAGACTATCTCACTTGGAGTACGGGTTGCCTTGTTCCATTGTGAAACGGGTCCCTCAAGAGTCTACCGATGTTGAGCGTGGCACGTAGCTCCAGATTTTCGGATCCCCAGACATATGCAGGGACGCCGTCTGAGGCGTTGTGCACGCATGACAACCATAAGGTTGGCGAGAAGCGGGATTTTGAAAAGGTATGAACTAGCGAATGTCCTCGTTTGGATACCAGTCAGCTCGTCGTGGGGTACACTTCAGTTGAACCCCTGTCGACATCACTAACAACACATCGACCTGTTCGAGCATACGGTCCGCTGCGACATATATGTATGTGAAATCATCCACAATCTCATATCCATATCTCCGCTAGACGACAGTTTTCCGTATCGGGAGACTTAACGCATTTGGGCAGTAACGATGTAGATGCGCAACTCGTTGCAGCCCGAAAGATGAATCCGCTAATAAACGAGGCATACATCTTTAGAGGATTGATGGTAGTTGAATTTTGGGTCGGGAAGGTAAAACGCACATACGACCAAGGTTTGAATCCTAGTGAAAGGTGGAAGTGAGCACTATCCCTATTGACTATTGAAAGGTCCTTCAAGTGAGCGTGACCAGGCCTGGTGTAAGCGCGGTTTCCGGTACGGTATTAGCCTATTAGGCCGGTGAGTACATGATTGACCCGACGCCATTCGTGGTGAGCAAGCGTTTAAGGCGAATGGCGATGAAACAAGACATTTCCCCCCCCCCCCCCCAAAAAAAAAAAAATCCAGGCTGTGGCACGCCCGAAGAGTTTCAAGGTATCTGACAGCGGCGACGCTGTTAAGATTTACAAACAACCAATACAGGCACATCCGGAAGAAAATGAGTAGGACCGTTTCGTCGACCAAGCCCAAGAGGTCAGTCGGGTTTTTGGTGACTCACAAGCAGCGACTAGCCCAAGCAACCGTCCGATCATCCAAAGGCATTGAATAGTCGGTTGACTGTTGACATCAGGTGCGGAGCCTTACTACAGCAAGGGAATTGGCATAGATGTGGGTGAATGAATGAACGAACTACTCTTCAGACCTGCCAGATTCAAGCCACTACACCGACAACCGCAACCAGTCCCACAGGTATCGGACTGTTGATCTCGCCAGCACTTGACGTGAGTTATATGTAAACATTGGCCACAGCTCCGTGCAAGACCTGAAAATCAACCCTATCTGAGGACCTTCATGAAGGGCCTCACATTGAAGACTTGCCTTTCACAGGAAGTCTGCACACTGAACAGCGCGGGTGCTTTTGGTGGTTACCACACATCGAGCAAGCATCAGCATCAGACAGTCGGCCATAGCCACATTGTGCACATGCTGGTTGAATATCTGCGTAGGTGTTAGCATTGCCCAGGAGTCCGTAGGAATGACGGGCACCAAATCTCATATCTAGATTCTGAAGTGGAGTCCTGATGAAGGAAGATGTCTTGACTGCATTCAATAGTTCGAGCCGTTTATTCAACAATTGCCAACTGAACAGCATCTCTGCGTATGCCAGTATATGGCACGCCAATTGTGAGAGTAGTTCAGGGGCTGGCCTCGTTCTGCTGGCACAATCAGTGAACCTGAAAAACAATGTCACAGAGAGTGGAGCCAACCCTTGGGCGTGCTGCTGAGGTTCCTCCTCGAGGACGATCAACTTCTTTTCCTGTATAGCTTGCGCGTTGGTGGCCTGTGAACGTTCTGAGCGTCTCCCATGACTCGCCGACGGGAAAGATTGTCGACTGAGTGGTGAAACCATCTGCGTTTCGGACCAGGACTTTGATATAGGTGATACAGTCGACATCTGGTCTCTCCTGCGCAAGTGCCGCGGCGAATCGATGTTCGGTAGGCGAAGAATAGTTTCATGCTGAGGAATGGGGACTGGGATTTTACCAGGTAGGGTATCGAGTGGTGTCGAGATTGATTCCTGGACACCTGACATGAACTGACGGACGCTTCCGGTATTAAATAGACTTGACCATGAACCTCGTGAGGAATTAGATGTAGAGAATGAAGATCCGACAACGTAGTTAGTGGTGGTTGGGGACGTGGAGGGAAGTCGTGGCCACGCAGGAGACAATATGGCCGATCGGGGATCCTTGGATCTCGATAGGCTAAAGTAGTCAAACTCATGCTTCGAGACAGTAGGTGAACATTCTTTGGTGGATGGCGTGTGAGTAGCAACTGAAAATCGAGGGTTGAATACCGGATCGTGGCTGAAAGTCGAATGTACTTACGTTGTTCCGCTGGTGAGGTATAGGCTTTGAGAAGCACCACAGCTAACATGGCAAGCATTTGCACATCACGACTCGCGCAAAACTCTCTGTGCCTATGCAACTTAATGAACCACATCCTTCTAGTGATCCAGAACGTACCAACATTTGATTAACAATTCGGTGAGCAGCTACGCCAAAGATATTCTGTGTTGCCGTTTGAGTAGGGAACAGGCTCTGGAGGGTTCTAAACATTCTCTCATGTGCAAATTGTCCATATTCCCTGGCGACACTTGCGTTGAACCGACATAAATCCTCCAGTGTACCTGCTTGGAAGATATAGGCCGCGGCAACCTTTCGCCGTGCGAGCGAAGTATCGGTCGACACCCTGATGAATACAGTACTCCGACATGTGGGAATCATGGAAACGTTGCTACCCTGATTATTTGTGGCAGTATTATCCTTCGTCTCGAAAGCGACGTCCCACTGAGCTCTTTGTTGGGAGAAAGTGAGCAGGTTAGTCATGATGCGTAGCGTATGTTCGCTGTCCCCCGGTCGTCGAGGATCCACTTCTGGGCGTTGGTCTGTAGCAGCTAGTCCGAGACGGCGGACGGCGTCAGACAGTAATGCAGGGGATTGGAATAATCGCGGGGAGTGTGGTGAGCGTGAAGCGGTGGCTGGGGAGCTCGAAAGTTCACTCCCCCCATTGATTTGATGGGGACGAACTATTCGAGGCAGTGCTCTGAAGAAACAAATCAATTCCTCTGTTCGAGGGGCGTTCCATGAACTCGCGTTATATGAAGTGAAAACGAAGGTCTTACCATTTGGACCAAAGACACCTTGTGAAGTTCTTGGCTCCGCCAGATTCTTATTATTTCTCAATAGTGAGACTGTAAAATCCCTAGACTTTCTAGTGGCCGGGCCTTCGTCTTCTTCCGAAGATGACTCCGACCTCATGTCCACCGGGATGCCCACTTGTTCGTTTTCATCTCCAAACAGCAAAAATCTGAGGCACGCCTCAAGACACGGTCGACGACGCTCTCTGATGGTTTTAAGGCGCCGGAGCATGAAGGCTCGGTTTTGCATCGATATCAACGGACTGCGCTCCAGATCGATTTCGGGTGTACCTTCAGGATGGGGAGCGTGGGGGTAGCTTTTCGGAAATCGGAAGGAAATGCGGATGAAGACAGACGAAGACTCTCCCCAGGGACCGTGCAAACCCAATGTACAAGTCCGCTTTTTGGTAAGATCGTGCTAACAAGAGTGAGAATGGTGGCATAAGAAACTAAGAAAACTCACTTTCTCCAGCCGGATCTTGGAAGTAGAAAGCTTCGTGAGCACTGACGTGATTCTAGCACTCGTTGTGAGCGCTGATTTACGCAGGGAAACAGTTCTTACTCGTCGGGTAAACTTTGAGCTCCCTCAACGTCTTTTCCTTCCCTAAGCTGGCTCTCACTTCTCTTCCTTTTGTGCACCTGACCCGTCGTAGTTTCCCCATCCCTCCCATGGGAAGCTCTCGATCTTGACCCACTACTTACTCCGCTATCTCTGCCAGAACTCTCATCCCTCCTTCCCCCAACCCGAACACTCGCCAACCACGTAAATGCATCCATACCTACCCTAGTACCCTTCCCGCCGCCGGCATGACCTCGCGACATCGTCATTGTTGTACTCGGGATCGGGACGGCTCGTTTGTCTAGTTGTAGATGGTTTGGAGTCTGGCTTTGGTTCTCGCCTGGGTCGTCTCGAATGCGAGCTTGAAAATTCTCGCTAATGACTTGTGGGTAACGAAGGTGCATTTGGTGCTGAGCTGCAGATGTTCCTGGGTCGAACAACAGTATTCCCTTTCCTCTCGCAGCACTCCCATAATGAGGCTGTAGCACGGGATTCGCGGGTTTCTTCACCCCGAGCGTGGGTACCGGACCGGCACGCACCTCTGCTAGTATGCTTCGCGAACCGACCGGGGCGGATAGAGCTGGGTCTGGGTCTGATCCTTCTGGCGCATGTCGGAAAGATTGGTGTGATCTCCCAAACTCGGTAAAGAAGTGTGATTGGGCAGGTACTTTGGAGGATCCGAGCGTATATCCCGTTTTCTAGTTCGGAGACCGGTAAGTACTGTGAATTTAAAAAAATGTGAAGATATACTTGCCTCCATAGTATCCGAATCCACGGGCCAAAACCTCAAGGTCCGATCCTTGGACCATGTGATTAGTTGGTATTCTGCTCCTTCTGCAAGAAACATAAGCAATCGTCATCGCAAGCTCAGGTGACACCATCAGAGTGCGGGCAAACACGCACCCAAGCCTCCCTTTCTCCAGACAAATTCTTTGACTACATCGGTATGTCCCTCAAATATCTCTACCGGCACCATGTCGTTGCCGGTTACCCACATCTCAAGTGCTGTTTCGCCTCTTTGTGGTAGACTCAATATACCACTTCCAAATGGTAAATCGCGTGCCCTCCATACGGGGTAGCGCGTCGTAATCATCGTCAGAGGCTGAGCTAATTGTTGTGAACTTTTTTGAAAGAAAGACTCGGTCTGAGGAAAATCCTGTACGTTCCACACCTTGATCGTCTTGTCCAGAGAGCATGTAACGATATCATGTACCCGAGTGTGTGCCCAGTCGATTCCGTATATCTTGGCGTTGTGAGCACGGATGCGAGTGGTGGGGAGGGATCCTTTCTGTGCTTCCAACATTAGGGATAGTATAGAGGGAACACAGCCAGTGGACTAACTCGACGGTCCCATATAAAGACCTCGTTCATATGCGAAGAGGCAAGCACATTCGGGTCTCGGCGATTCCACTTGACTTGTGTACCTCCGGCTAAAACGGGGTCAGACAGAGCGAATGTACATCGAAATTCTTACAGTTGAATGCACAGAGTCCTGAGGGACATTAGCGAGCAAATAACATACGGGAACTCTTTCTTACCCATCGCTGGCTTGCGCGGTTCTCGGAGGTCCCAAGACCACAACCATGAGTCAATCCCGACACTAGATACTATGTCCGGCTCAGATGTATGCCAGTTGATGTCCGTTATCGCACGGTAATGGGAGTGTAAGATATGCTCAATAGAACTCTTCCCTACCATCATTAGGTTCCATATAAGACTAGTATCTGGATAAGCAATGAGTAACGTGGACAACCAGAACGTACAGCTTTTCTGAGGAGGTTGAGACAATGTACTCTGCCCGAGCTCGATGTGGGTTCCACTGAACGTCCGCTACATCCCAGGTACCACCTTGAGGCAGGAACCTTGGGATTTCGAGAGGAGCTTCAAGGTCAATGATGAATAGCCCGCGCCGGCTGGTGGTTTGCAGTCAGGTAGGAGGATGAACCGAACGAGTCCCGTTCGCTTACGCTGCAAGGACGATATCACGACTTGTTGGGCTAATACTCATCTACATGTCCAGGTCAGACAAACTTTACCCACAGCATGAGCGTTCCAAGTGACCAACGTTGCCAACAGCATCTCCGACAAGGTCTTTCATATCGATCTGTAAACTCCTTCTGAAATTACCTCCGTCTTCCGGGGATGTGGAAGGCTGGGACCGTTGGCTTGCTGAGGCAGTGAAATTGAGGGTTGGGACATCACGATATGACGCGATGCCAGCAGAGACACTGTCTTGTGGAAGATCGTAAAGTGGTGGGGCCCATGAGGGTCTGCGAGCGGAAAGGAGACTAAGGCTGGAGGGAATTGGCCCGTCCCGGTCACGTTCGAAGAAAGTGTCATTGACGATTCGACTGCGAGCGGACGATGGGGGCGCGTTCAAAGGTCGCGTCTGTGACTTTGAAGATGAGCGCGACAGCATTGCCAGAGTCCGAATGTTTCGGGGTGACGTGACGGATTTTAGTACTTATTTATTTATTTATTTATCACTGTAACTATTATTTTCTTTTTCTATCCTTGACTCGAGCAGATCTAGTCAAGTCTAATCGATCTTTTACCAAAAGAAACACATATAAGTAAAAGCCCTGGCGTGGTTACTCAGATTCTTCCGCTCCCCCATCACCCTAAAGAGCACTAACTGGCACACCCGACGTCTTGGTACCATGGTTTCGTACCTCCCTTCTCTGCCACACGTCTCGGGAACGGACCCCTCCTCTTGTGTATTAGATGCCTTCCGGATCGCCATTGCAAAACGCATATCCGATCGGTTACCCCAGCTCACGATAGAACAGGCTTACTCGGGGGTCGACTACGGAAAGAAGGGTGTCGACTTCACAGTGGCCCTTCCCCGATTCCGACTCCCCGGAAAACCCGACGAGCTTGCAAAGAAGGTTCTAGAAGACGTACGTTATGCTGCCCTTGCGAGTTGACGTCTAGCGTGCTGACTGGGGCTTTTTCGTAGTTCCAACCTGATGACTTCATCGCATCGATAACACATGATAAACAATTCCTTCATTTCCAACTGAACAACGCGAGTCTCATCCTCGAAGTGCTCAATCAAATCCATACCCTCACATACGACAGCCCTTCTGGAAAATCGTCATATGGAACGAACACCATCGGCGCAGGGAAGAAGCTCATCATCGAATACTCGTCTCCCAATATCGCAAAATCTTTCCATGTTGGACACCTTCGGAGTACCATCATCGGCGCATTCTTGGCAAACTTGTACAAGGCGTGTGGTTGGGAAGTCGTATCAGTAAACTACCTCGGAGATTGGGGTACACAGGTGATGAATTCCACCCTCTCAACGACGTTGACGCTCACAAGCAGCATCCGGTTAGTTCGGCATGATAGCCTCTGGATTTGAGAAGTATGGCTCCAAAGAGGACCTCTCCAAAGACGCGATTAAACATCTGTACGACGTCTACGTCAAAGTGAGCAAGGAGGCCGATACAGACCCCAATGTCAAGGTAGAGGCTGCGCAAATGTTCAAACGGATGGAAGACGGTGATGAGAGCGTCCTTGCCAACTGGCGAGAATGGCGGGAGTTGAGCATCGCCAAGTACATCGAGGAATACGATCGATTGAATGTCTACTTTGATCGATACATGGGAGAGAGTGAAGTAGGAAAGGAGTGGATGGATACGGCAATCGAGCGGCTCGGTGAACTTGGGCTGATAAGCGACGCCAACGGAGCCAAACTCGTCGATCTGGAGAAGTGGAAGCTAGGAAAGGCCGTTCTCCGAAAAGCGGGTAAGTCTCAAGTTTGAGTATCGGCGGGAGACCATTTGACGCTAGGATTCTTAGACGGAACCTCAATCTATCTTACTCGAGATATTGCTGGCGCAATCGAACGATGGGAAAAGTACCAGTTCGACAAGATGATCTACGTCGTCGCGTCTCAACAAGATCTGCATTTGGCTCAGTTTTTCCAGATACTGAAGCTAATGGAATTCCCATGGGCTGATCGTCTCGAACACGTCAACTATGGTATGGTGCTTGGCATGAGCACTCGGAAAGGCACCGCGGTCTTCTTAGACCAGATAATCAAAGAAGCGGCGTCCGTGATGCACGAGCAGATGAAACGAAACGAAGAAAAGTATAATTCCATAGAGGATCCAGAGTACGTCAGTCAGGAAGTCGGTATCACCGGGATTAAAATTCAAGATATGGCTGCCAAACGGTATGCTTGCGGAGAACAGTTGAATATACAGACTGACTGACATTCTCTTGGCAGGATCAATAACTATACTTTTAATTGGGATCGCATGTTGTCCTTCGAGGGTGATACCGGACCTTACCTACAATACGCTCACGTCCGACTGACATCAATGGAACGCAAAAACCCGGAACTTCTTCCGTTCCCTCCGCCTTCCCAAATCGATACGTCATCGCTTGCCGAATCCGGACACGCCCGAGACATTGCGATCTTGCTTGGATCGTATCCAGACGTCGTTAAGACTGCGCTCAAGACACACGAACCAAGCGGCGTAGTCACGTTCGCGTTTCGCCTCGCGCACGCAATCTCGAGTGCTTGGGAGACCCTTGTAGTGAAAGGTGAGCATGATTTAGAGAAGGCAAGGGCAAGGCTCTGGTTGTATGTTTGTGCACGAGATGTGTTAGGGGCTGCGATGCGACTGTTGAGCATACGGCCTCTGGAAAGGATGTAAACCAGTGATGTTTAAATTTAACTATTGGTGCTACTCATGGTGCATTGCAAGTTGTTGAAATCCGGGACTCTGATGGTCCGGAGTTTAGCAGAGCAAGTCTGGTGCTATAAGTACTGGAGCTATGGTACTTACATTAGTCTCGGAATAACTGGTATGTTGCAAATAACTTACCTCAGCTGTTGCCAAAGGGGTGAGAACAACTGAGGTGTTGGGAAGAGGAAATGGGACTATATACTGTATGGTTAAGGCACACTTGTACCTCAATATCTATCAGGGAGGAAAGACGAAGGGAAAAGTGTGATAATGTCTGTCAGGAGACATTGCTGAGTGGCAACTCCATATCATAAGAGAAAGTGCCACTCCAGAGTTGCAAATCCTAGCTCCAGAGGAAGTCAGCATCTATGCAGTCCCTTTGGAGGTCCGGATGACCAGAGTACCTTCTGGAGTAAGTAGTATTTTATTACAAGTTAATAAGTAGTGTGCCTGTACTCTTTCCAGCATTCCTGTCTGAGAGTTGGGGAGGTGTCTTATAAATGTACTACAGTTGACTCTTGTTAGAATCTGGAGGTCCAATGTTACGGCTTGATCCGTGCACACAATAACTTTGATCAAGTTATCTTATCTTATCTTATCTTATCTTATCAGATATGATTAGATCGATTCTAATCTCTATACTGAAGATAGTTCCCTTCAGCTGGCTTGGCCATGAGTGCCACTCATCACATGACCTAGTGTCACATGACACCCCCATAGTCTCGTGACTAGTATCACCTGACTCTAAACCCTAGATGTGATGACATCACAATCATCAATCTTATACGCCATGATGCAAGACATCTACAACACATGTTGTACTTGTGTTAGACACACCCCCGTCCTCATGTTGTTCTCTCTTCATCTCCATGCTGTGCACTTATTATTATTTAGTCACACACATGCTAGATGCATGTTATTCATTTCCGTTCCTCATGTCTGGCACATGTTTAACTTCTCTTCCATTTCAGAAGCAGTGCTTCTAACACACTCCTTCAGCATGTTTGATACATCCTTTATCCTCATGCTTGATGCATGTTTCCCTCATGTATTTAATCACTGTCTCTACATCGGTAGATCCGTAGTACACATGTACATACTTAGAAATGATATATAAGACCTTGAGTCCTAGCACTGGTTCTCCAGTCTAGTTCTCTTGGATATTCTCCTTACAACAAGAGTTCCACTCAGTAGAGGTTTCTATACCTCAAAGATCACTTTAACCCTGAGTCTTGGTCCTTGTCAAACCTTGCTCACTCCTCTTCTTCAAATAGTCGTAGTATTCAGCTCAGCGTCCCCAAGACGATTATAGTAGTTGTTTGGGTCATTTCATCTGAAGATCTGGTATAAAGCAGAGCTAGCAAGTCCGGGTTAGTCCAGAGCTACAGTATATTAGCTAGGAGTAAGTAAGGAGTAATGGAACTCACCTCAGCTGCTGCCTAAGAGGGGTGAAAACAACTGAGGCACTTGTGACCAAGCAGAGAGTCTAAATAGTATGTGGTTAAGGCACACTCATACCTTAATATGTTCAGGATAAAAAGAATCTAAGAAAGTGTAACAGTAGATGTGTAAGGGTGTTTGTGTTGAACTTGTTATGTTCAATTAGTACACTCTTCATACTTGCTTACCCTATCTTTTATCTTATCTTATCTTGGAAATGGACTCTTACTATAGAGTATGGTAGACCTTCTTTTTCAGTTGTTCTAGACCCACACGTGACTGTTGTTCATCATAGGGCTAGACCTATGATGTCATTGTGACGTCATAGACTCCAGACCACTTTTGACGTCATTGGCTCTAGACCATGACGTCATACCCTTAGCCCTCTCAGTCAGCATG
>QFEF01011652.1:0-12208 GCA_003316035.1 Neoboletus subvelutipes | reverse complement strand
GTTCTGGATGGCAAGTGGGACAAGGGGGGGAACAGTGGGGTGGGTTTGTGCTTTGTTGGCTTGGCAGACAGCACAGCCAGCCACAAACTGTCAGACAAAGGTGGACAGACCAGGCCACCGGTAATCTTTGGACAGGAGGGCAACAGTGTGCATATGGCTGCCATGGCCTCCTTCCAGAGAAGTGTGGGCTTCTAACACAAGTTCTTGGTGGGCATCACCAGGAATATACATTTGGCCTTTATAATAGAGTTTCCCATCAAGGAAAGTCCAATCAGCAGGGGCAGACTGGCCAAACAAAGATATATCATTTTCCATGCCTTTCAAGGCATCAAGCACAAGGGGATCCTCCTCTGAGGATTGGCAGATTCAATCAGCTAAGGTGAGATCGATGGTCCAAACTTGGTGGGCAAAGGCATCATTGGGTAATAGTTGGACATCGGCATTGTCCATAGTGGTGTTGACAGCATCACGTCAAGACAGGGCATTGGCTGGTCCCATCTGGGACCCCAGCAGGGCAGTGTAGGTGAGGTCAAAATCTTGCAAAAATAACAGCCACCAGGCTTGACGACAGGACAACTTCTGAGGTTGCTTAAAATAGGTTAGGTTCTTATGATCCATAAGAACCATTGCAGGGAATGCAGATTCTAAAAGATATTGGCACCATTCTTCTAATCCTCGGATCACAGCAAAGAGTTCCTGGTCAAATATGTCATAATTGCACTTGGCAGGGACAAAGGTCTGGAAGAGATAACCACATGGCTTATAGTCTCTGTTTGGGTCTCATTGCATCAGGACACCACCTGACACAGTTAACGACACATCGGTCATGATGGTAAACAGGTGATCAGGGTCAGGGAAAGCCAAGACAGGTTGTTGGGTGAAGGCATTCCACAGTAATTGGAACCCAGTTTGATGTTTGTCAGTCCATTCCCAGACTTGGTTTTTCTTGGTTAGGTCTAGGAGGGGTTGGGCAAGTTCCAAGAAGGAGGGGATGAACTTCCTGTAGAAATTGCAGAACTCTAGGAATGAGCGGACATCTTTTACATTTACTGGGGGGGTCCATTCCTGAATGGCCTTCAGTTTGGTTGGGTCCATCTGGACGCCTTCTTTGCTAACAATCATTTCGAGGTATTTGATGGACGGGGCAGTGTTACAACCAGTGTAACAAATAATGTGTATGCAGAAGACTGAAGTCTTTGCTATGGGACAAGTCTACCTCTGTAGATGACAGCGACCTTCCTGGTCTGCAAGTGGATCACCTGATCAGTGAGCGGTGTGCAATGGTTGTGGTGACCTCAGTTGGTATACTGGACGCAAGGCAAGAGCAGGCTCCCTCCAGGCACACAAGGAGTAGTTGGCTATGGACAGGTCATGGACAAGGCCTGTATCTGGGTGTGGCTTCTCAGCAGTGATGACGAGCATTGGGCAATGGCTTGCAAGCTGATCCTCTGATCAGGGACAAAGTGGAGACACCCTCTGGGGAAGGTTCTCAGTGCCTAGATTGAACCCTGATTGACAGACATTCAAGATCTAGATTGACGATGATGAAACAACCTTGTTTCAGATGAAGGGGTGATGCTGGCACAGGCACTGACAGCAAAGGCTTCGAATTCTACGTAAGATTGTGTAGATCAAAGTTAGAGTTACATGGGCGGCGATTCTAGCTATTTATACTGAGCCCCTTTATAGCTGGCTAATGATAGAATCTCCACTCTAAAGTATAAAAGGAAAAGACACGTCGCATCACATAAGATAGAAAAGGAAGAGATGCATCACATTGCATGAGATATAAAAGGAAGAGATGCATCGCATCATGTGAGATATAAAAGGAAGGGACACATCACGTACCAAATGAAGAAGGAGATGCGTTAAATATAAAAGGAAGTGATGTGTCGTGTTTTGAAAGAAGAAAAAGATGCATTGCATCGGATATGAAATGGAACGCTGTAGGCGCAGCTCAGCTAAACTAAGTGAAATGAAATGAGTAAAATGAACTGTGGCTGAAATGAACCTGATGGATTGGATATGAGTCATATGCAAGAGAATATGACTTGGGAGATATAGAAGGTCTGCAATGAGGAAGTAGAATAGGGTCCGAGAGGAGTTAGCCTTTGAATAGAGCTGAATGGAAGAAGTCATCCCAGAACTCCTGAGGTATGTTGAGGTCAGGAAGAATGTCATCCCAGAGTGAATCAGATATAGGGGCGGATACTGATAGGTCTGGTGAGCTCATAGGAGAGAGAAAAATATCCCCCCCTAGGACACTTGTAACAGGTGGCAAATGTGCACTTTTCCAGTTTGAGGTACATTTCGTGCTCACGGAAGCATTGGAGGACTTTTCTTGTTTGTTCCTCATGAATGGAGGGGTTGGAGGAGTGAATTAACAAGTCGTTCATATATATAATCAACCATCCTTTGGCGATATAATCACCAAAGAGGTCATCCATAAACGCTTGGAACATCACTGAAGAGTTACACATGCCGAAGAACATTATGGCTGGTTTGAATAACCTGAATGGGGTGAGGAATGTGGCTTTCCACTGATCTTCTGGTTTGATGAGGACATTATTATATCCCCATCGTACATCAAATTTTATGAAGATGGAGGTGTTACAAGTGTGCTAGGGGGTACCATTTTTCTTTCGCCCATGAGTTCACCAGACCTGTCGGTATCTGCTCTGATACCCGAGTCCCTCTGGGACGACATTCTACCAGACCTGGAGATCCCCCAGGACATATGGGAAGAGTACTTCCACTCTGTGCTCTTCGAGGACTAGGCTTCGCTCAGACCCATTCCTTTTCTAACTGCGGACCATTTAAACTCCTAAGTCATATTCTCTCATATATGACTCATGTTCCTTTCCATCATTGACTCATATATGACTCGTGTTCCTTTCCATCATTGACTCATTCTGGCCTCAGTTCATTTCGTCTATTTAATCTCTGTCCAGATTAGTTGAGCTGCACCCGCAGTATCACATTTCATATTTACTCAAGACGCGTCTTTCTTCTTTTGGTACGTGACACATCTTTCCATTTATATCTCATGCGATATGACTCGCATCTTTCCCTTTTATATCTTACGCGACATGACACATCTTCATTTACCCTTTAGTATCATATGCGACGCAACGCGTTATTTCCTTTTATACTTTAGAGCAGAGATTCTATCTTTAGCCGGCCCTAAAGGGGTTTAGTATAAATAGCTAGAATCGCTGCCCATGTAACTTTAACTTTGATCTACGCAATCTTATGTAGAATTCAAAGCCTTCACTGTCAGCGCCTGTGCCAGTGTCGATAATCCTTGAAACCAGTGTTTCATCCTGCTGTCAGTCTTGATCTCAATCATCTGTCAATCAGAGATCAATCAAGCAACTGTGAACCTTGTATAGCAAGGTGTCACCACTTTCATCCCTGATCAGAGGATCAGTCTGCTAGCCATTGCCCAATGCTAGCCGTGCCCAGCTGCCTATTGCCCAGAGGCCGCACCCAGATACAGGCCTTGCCCATGACCTGTCCATAGCCGACTACTCCTTGTGTGCCTGGAGGGAGCCTGCTCATTGTCTTGCGAACAGCATACCAGCTGAGATCGCCACAACCATTGCACACCGCTTGCTGATCAGGTGATCCGCTTGCAGACCAAGAAGGTTGCCCATGTCTACAGAGGTAGACTTGTCCCATAGCAAAGACTTCAGTCTTCTGCATACGCGTTATTTGTTACACTGGTCGTAACAAAAGATCAAAGTTTTTCTTTGCCTGCGGAGCTGCCACACCCCAGGATCCACTCTTGATAACAGTTGACTGCCCGAAGGTAGTCAAGAAGCCACCACAACGAGACGTATAAATTTACAAAGCCTACTCGGAGAACTGTCCAACAAGGAAAATCAATGAGGACCACCAGGAACCTTTGCAGCTGTACCACCAGCCTCTTCCGCTTCCAGAAGAATCGGAGGAACATCCCGGAGTACCCCATCTCTCTCCCCTTCTATTGTTCAAACCACTTCAGGTCAACTTTCCCAAAGTCAGACCCCAAAGTCAGATCCTTCCCCACAGCTACCATCAGAACCGGAATCTATCCAAGTAGACCAACCAGAACCAGCATCTGGATATTACTCCCACGTCCTTGGAAGGAACGTCTTACCCAGTGAAACCGGAGCCTATTCCCATCTGCCAGGATATGGACCTGACCCAGACCCAGACCCAAACAGTAACAATTCCGACGACGAAGATCAGATCAGGATGGGTGAAATCAAAGCCGCTCTCCCCAAAGAATTCTCGGGAGAACCAGACGATGCTCACCAATGGTACCTTGCTATGCAAGGATACTTCTCTCTCCATGAAGAGAAATACAATGATTGTGCCAAGTCCCTTATTTTCCTCAACCGCATGTCCAAAGGACGAGGGAAGTCCTTCTCCGAGGCTTGGCTTACCAAGCTCAATGATAATACGCTCACTGAGGGAGAATGAAAGTTTGAAGAAGTTACCAAAGCTTTCCATACCACCTTTTCCCCCTATGATACCGCTGCTTCCGCGAGAATCAAGATTGCAAATCTTGTCCAAGATGCGAGAGATGTTATGACCGGTAACAAATGACGCGTACGCAGAAGACTGAGATCTTCGCTACAAACTTGGTCTTCCTTTGAAGACGTGGGTGACCCTCTGGTCAGGCAAGCGGATCCTTCGATCGGCGAGCTGTGTGCAACGGTTGTGGCAACTTAACACAGTGGCGGCTACCCCAGGTGGTGTTCCTGTTAGCGGCAAAGAGCGGGCTCCTTCCAGGCACACGAGGAAGAGTCGGCTATGGACAGGTCGTGGACAAGGCCTGTATCTGGGCGCGGCCTCTGGGCAATAGGCGGCTGGGTCTCTACTAGCTTGGGCAATCGCTAGCAGGTGCCGATCCTCTGATCAGGGACGAAAGTGGTGACACCTCCCTATAGAAGGTTCACAGTGCCTAGATCGAACTCTGATTGACAGACGTTCGAGATCTAGATTGACGAGAGATGAAACACTGGTTTCTCGACGCTGGCACAGGCGCTGACAGCGAAGACTTTGAATTCTACGTAAGATTGCGCAGATCAAAGTTAGAGTTACATGGGCGGCGATTCTAGCTATTTATACTAAGCCCCTTTAGGGCCGGTCTGAGATAGAATCTCCACACTAAAGTATAAAAGGAAAAGACGCGTCGCATCGTGTACGATATAAAGGGAAGTGACGCGTTGCGTGAAGTGGAAAAGGAAAGACGCGTCGCATTAGATAAAAAGGGGAAAGACACATCGCATATCAAAAGGAGAAGACGCATCGCGTAATATGAAATAAGAAGCTGCAGGCGCAGCTTAACTAAATAGGGGAAATGAACTGCAGCCGGTAAGCCATGATGAAATGGACACGAGTCATATATGAGAGAATATGACTTAGGAGAGTAAAAGGTCCACAGTAAGAGAAGCAGGAGGTCCGAGATAGGATTACGGTTGGAACAGAGAGGAGTCCAGGATGCCTTCCCATATATCATGAGGGATGTCTAGGTCCGGGAGGATGTCGTCCCAGAGGGAATTGGGTATCGGAGTGGATACCGATAGGTCTGGGGAAGCCATAGGCGAGAGAAAAATGGTATCCCCTAGGACACTTGTAACATTACCCTTGTCGTAGCATTGATCCACCGAATCAATTATCTCTATCCCCCTCGTTGACGTCGTGGTCGGTGAGATCCCAGGTAGAGGGATCAATGTCATCCTCGGTGCAGTTCCAGGCTCGATGTCCGAGAGTATTGCACTTTCCACAGCGGGCGGAAGGACACTTGTATTGGGAATGACTGGGCACAGCAACGTGGCAGAAGGGGCACAGGTAGTGGGGACAATTGGGACGGATGTGTCCGGGTTCGCGGCATTGGAAGCAGGTGATCCCACCGAATTGTATATGTGGGGGAAACACTCGCGACAAGGCATTATTGGAGTGAAATATGGGATGGGGATGACCATCCACGGTGGTAGGGGAACGATCTGGGGTAATGGGCTCGACAGCAGTGCCTGCTGGAGGTTCCTCGGGTATTCCTGGTAATAGGTGGTGGGGGAGGTATCCATGTCGGCGGGTACGTTAAGGTGGGGGAGGTGTGGTAATCCTGCTGAGAAAAGAAAATTCCGCTGTCGGCGGAGCCGGGGGAAAGAGGGAGAGGGTTCGGGAGATATGGGGGAGGGTGCATGGGTAGTATCTCCATCTCCTCGTTCTCCTGAGTCGGAACTAGACTTGCTGGACTCGTATTCCTTGGCGGCGATGGCTGCCCATCCGAGACGTCCATTGCTTCAGGAGAAATCAGCGGAGTGGAGGTGGGGAGAGAAGTATTCGGCTCTCTTGTCCGCAGATAGGAGAAGGAGAACGGGATAGAGGGCATTGGCGAGGATGGGGTTGGGGAGGAGAGCAAGGATGCTGTCAAAGCCCTCTTCTTCGAGGATGTCCAACGTGAGGTTTCTGGCCTCGGTGAGGGTCTGTTGGAAGGCATTGACAGCGATGTCACTTTGGGCAGAGTGTCGGGGTTCATTGGTGAAGACATGGGGACCTGATGAGCACCAGGTGGCCCTGGTGAAAAGGGACTGAAGGGTGGTATAGATTCTGTACTGCCTAACAAGGAGGACGAGGGTGGTGTTGGCAGTGAAGAGGGGGGTTCTCTCGAAGATGTTGGACGCATCATTATTTTCGAGAGCAGTGACATAGAGGGCATGGTGGGCGACGGAAGGAAGACGATTGAGGTGGGTGCACAGAGGGGCAGTACCGTTGAGGAAATTGTAGGACATGAGGGTTCTGAGGAGAGGGCGATCAGAGGGATCGTCGTCTTTTATAGTCCTCCAAGAGTTCCTGAGCGTTGTCAAAATTTCTTTCAGGTTTCCAAGTATCTTCTGCATCCGAGTATCCTTTCCAATGGACAAGATATTGTCTCCAGTTATTGCTCCCGCGATGATTTGTAATTCGTTCCATTTCGTATTCCTCTTCTCCATCTATTAGTTCCAGAGGGGGGTTCCTGAAATTTGGGCCGTGTTCAGGGGTTTCCTTATAAGTGGATAGTAAGGAGGCGTGGAACACATTGTGAATTTTCCATTGTTTCGGGAGAGTTATGTGAAATGCCACAGGGGAGACTACCTCCAATATCTTGAATGGTCCTAGTCGTTTCGGGGAAAGCTTTCGGGACGTATACTTGGTGTGAATGTTCTTTGCATCGACCCATACTTCTTCTCCTACTTTCCAGGGTTTGAATTTTGAATGAATCCTTTCTTTCATTCGTAATTGAGCGAGGGCGTGCGCGGCTTCGGCTTCTTTTCGTGCATCCTCAAGATGGGAGAGCCGTTTTTCTAGCGCCGGGAGGAATGTCGTTCCAAGTGGTGGGTATGATCTGGGTTCATATCCCATGATCAGGGCAAAAGGGGATTTTCCGGTGGACGAGTGTACGGCAGCATTGTGGGCAAATTCGGCAGTAGTAAGGCATTCTAGCCATCACTCCGGTTTCCCTTGGCAAAATATTCTTAGATAGGTTTCTAGCTCTTGGTTGTATTGTTCAGTTTCTCCATCCGATTGGGGGTGATAGGCGGTTGATAGGGAAACGTCGTATTTCAGGATTTGGGCGAGTTCTCTTGCGAAGGTGGAGGCAAACTGAGGTCCACAATCAGAGATTAGTTTGTCATGCAGGCCGAATCGTTTGAAGACGTTTTCGTAGAAAAGTTTGGCAATCCCCGCGGAATCGATGGTTTTTGTACAAGGAGCGAGAATTACCCCCTTACTAAGGCCATGGTTGACCACGACCATAATAGAGTCTAGGCCGTCCACCGGAGGGAGGTCGGTAATCAGGTCAATGGACAGGTGCACAAACGGGCGCAAAGTCTGAACCGGTAGGGGTACCAACGGTGGTACGGTCAGGTGGGTGAGGACTTTGTTGGCCTGGCAAACAGCACAGCCCGCAACAAATCGTCTAACGAAGGTGGACAAACCAGGCCACCAATAATCTTTAGAAAGGAGCACCACCGTGCGCATGTGGCCTCTGTGGCCTCCTTCGAGCGAGGTGTGGGCCTCTAGCACCAATTCCTGACGGGCATCACCCAGGATATACATTCGGCCTTTGTAATACAATTTTCCATCGAGGAAGGTCCAGTCATCAGGGGAGGACCGCCCAAACAAGGGAATTTCGTTTTCCATCCCTTTTAGGGCATCCAAGACCAGGGGGTCTTCGGCAGAAGACTGGCGTATACGATCGGCAAGGGTTACGTCAATTGTGCGGACTTGATGGGTAAAGGCATCATCGGGCAAGATCTGGACATCGGCATTGTCCTGGGTGGTGTCGATGGTGTCACGTCGAGACAAGGCATCTGCTGGTCCCATCTGGGATCCAGGTAAAGCGGTATAGGCAAGATCAAAATCTTGCAAAAATAATAGCCACTGGGCTTGACGTCGAGATAACTTCCGTGGTTGCTTAAAATAGGTGAGGTTCTTATGATCCATAAGAACCGTTACTGGGAAGGGGGATCCAAGAAGGTACTGGCACCACTCTTCTAATCCCCGGATCACAGCCAGAAGTTCCCGATCGTAGATATCGTAGTTGCGCTCAGCCGGCGCAAAGGTTTGGGAGAGATAGTCACATGGCTTCATGTCTCCGTTATGATCTCATTGCATTAGGACTCCGCCCGAGGCGGTTAAGGAAGCATCGGTCATGATGGTGAAAGGTTGATTAGAGTCTGGGTAGGCTAATACGGGCCCTTTGGTGAAAGCATCGCGTAGTAATTGGAATCCCGTTTGGTGTTTGTCCGTCCATTCCCAAGGTTGGTTCTTCTTGGTTAGGTCGAGTAAAGGTCTAGCAAGTTCGGAGAATGAGGGAATGAACTTGTGATAGAAGTTGCAGAACCCGAGGAAGGATCGGACGTCTTTAACGGTTACTGGGGGGGTCCATTCTTTGATAGCTTTCAACTTGGCCGGGTCCATCTGGACTCCTTCCTTGTCAACGATCATTCCGAGGTATTCGACCGAGGGGGCAGCGAAGGTACACTTCTCCAGTTTCAGGTATAATTCATTGTCCTGGAATCGTTGTAGGACTTTCCTAGTACAGTCTTCGTGGGCGACGGGGTCGGAAGAATGGATGAGGAGGTCATCCATGTAGATGATTAACCATCCTTCGGCAATATAGTTGCCAAAGAGATCGTCCATGAACGCCTGAAATGTGGCGGGAGAGTTACACATGCCAAAAAACATGACAGAGGGTTCGAATAGCCCGAACGGGGTGAGGAAGGCTGCCTTCCACCGATCTTCCGGCTTTATGAGGACATTATTGTATCCCCATCGTACATCAAACTTCGTGAAGATGGAGGATCCCTTTAATCGGTCGATTAGATCCAAAATTAGGGGCAATGGGTAGGCGTTCTTGATAGTGTGAGTGTTGAGATATCGGTAGTCCTGACAAGGTCTCAACTTTCCATCTTTCTTCTGTACGAAGAAGAATGGGGAAGCTTGGGGGGACTTTGACGGCACGATCTTCCCAGAAGCTAGATGTTCATCTATGAACTCTTTGCACGCGGTCATTTCGGCAGGGTTTAAAGGATAAGCTTTAGCCCTTTTTGGGATAAACAAATCCTTTAATTCAATGGCGTGGTCGTAGGTTCTGGAGGGGGGAAGTTTCGTGGTGTTTTCTTTCTCAAACACACCTTTGTACTCTTGGTATGCTCTCGGGAGTTCTACCTTTTTGGTTCCTTCCGCCTGAGCGATGGTGGTGGAAAGGGTGGTCCGTCTGAGCATATATCGTGGGGCCTCCTTTATGTGTTGCCCTACCAGGTATCGAACCCGTTCAGGGGGTGTCCATCTTTGGTATTGATCATAGAGGTCGCTCTCGATGATCTCGTTGGGTTGATGTCCTAAGTAACGCAGTAGATACCTCTGATCAGTATCTTCGGAGTTGGTTTCTTTGTAATGGGCCGGAGTAATGACAACCTTGCCACTCCGCCAATCTATTGTGGGGTTCATCGTTCGGAGCCATGGCAGGCCCAAGATGACGTCATCTTTTCCAGTATTGAGGATGAGCAGCTCTCATTGCTCTCGTACTCCTTGGAGATCCAAGACCACCGTGGTCTTCTCCTTTATCGTTCTGGATTGGTTTGGTGTCCCATCAACATTCCAAGCACTGATTGGTGTCATTAATAATTTGGTCGGCAGTTTCAGTCGGGTGACTGCCTTCTTGCTTATAAAGCATCCAGTTGCTCCGCTATCCAAGAGAGCGTTTATGCCAACGATTTGCCCATTTCATTTCCAAATAGAGAGGGGAAGTTGAATCGAATTAGACTTTTCTCCGGAAATAAATACAGGGGCGACGGTTATGGAAGGCAGTGACGTTGGGGCACTCCTTCCTTCTAAAAAGACGTTTCAAATACCTCCTCTCGTTCTTTAATAGAGAGGGTCCTCACTTCCTCCTTCTCGAGCGGATCTCCATTTTCATCGCAGTTGGAATCATAGATGGATCTCAGGGTATGAAGGACTTGACCGCGGTCTTGAGTCCCTTTGATGCTCCTGAGGAACGTATCCAAAGGGTCTTGGGTGGCAGGGATGGTAGAGGTTTGGGTGGGGGAACTGGTCGGGATGGCCCTGGCGTAGTGGGTTGTCTGCTTAACCTTCATGCTAGAAGGAGCGTAGCCAGGGTGGTTCCTAGTTGTACAACCAGTTTGCTTGCAAATGAAGCACCTTCTCTCGCGAATACACTTTGCCCGTTTGGTTGGCGTGAGCATAAGGCGATCAATGTCCATAGCGTTGGGATCCCTGCGACCAGCATTGTTTCCACCAAAGGATACCTGTGGACCTCTTCTGAGGTTTCGGATTCTCCTGAGTCCTCCTTCAATTTCGGAGGCTTTGGAGTAGATCTCTTCCATACTCTTGGCGTTTTTGAGTATACCGGACAGAGTGAGCTGGGTGGCAATGGGGATGGAGAGCCCTCTGAGGAACCATTCAGAGAGGGCGGTGATGTCAGATATTCCAGTTCTGACAGCGAGCATGGAGAAGATGGAGACATATTTCTCGAAGCCAGAATTGTCTCTCGCATCTTGGACAAGATTCACAATCTTGATTCGTGCGGAAGCGGCGGTATCATAGGGGGAAAAGGTGGTGTGGAAAGCTTTGGTAACTTCCTTAAATTCTCGTTCTCCCTCGGTGAGCGTATTATCATTGAGCTTGGTAAGCCAAGCCTCGGAGAAGGACTTCCCTCGTCCTTTGGACATTCAGTTGAGGAAAATAAGGGATTTAGCGCGGTCGTTGTACTTCTCCTCATGGAGAGAGAAGTATCCTTGCATAGCGAGGTACCATCTGTGGGCATCGTCTGGTTCTCCCGAGAATTCTTCGGGGAGAGCGGCTTTGATTTCACCCATCCTGATCTGATCTTTGTCATCGGAATCGTCACTTCCTGGGTCTGGGTCTTCCGGGTCAGGTTCTTGGTGATAGGGGTCAGTTTCGCTGAACAGAACTGTTCTTCCAAGGGCGTGGGAGTAATATCCAGTAGGAGGTTCTGGCTGGTCTACTTGGATAGGTTCCGGTTCTGATGGTGGCGGATGGGAAGGTTCTGCCAATGGGGTCTGACTTCAGGAGGGTTGACCTGAAGTTGTTCGAACAATGGAAGGGGAGAGAGATGGAGTACTTCGAGATGTTCCTCCGATCCTTCTTGGAGTGGAAGAAGTGGTGGATGGTACAGCTGCAAAGGCTGCTGGTGGTCCTCTTTGGTTCTCCTCGTTGGACGGTTCTCCGAGTAGGCTTTGTAAATTTATACATCTCGTTGTGGCGGCTTCTAGACTACCCTCTGGCAGTCAACAGTTGTCAAGGATTGGACCTGGGGTGTGGCAGCTCCACAGGTAGAAATAACTTTGATCTTTTGTTACGACTGGTAACAAATGACGCATACGCAGAAGACTGAGATCTTCGCTATGGGATAGGTCTTCCTCTGAAGACGTGGGCGACCCTCTGGTCTAGTAAGCGGATCCTCTGATTGGCGAGCGGTGTGCAATGGTTGTGGCGACTTAACACAGTGGCGGCTACCTCAGGTGGGATTCCTGTTAGCGGTGATGAGCGGGCTCCTTCCAGGCACACAAGGAAGAGTCGGCTATGGACAGGTCGTGGACAAGGCCTGTATCTGGGCACGGCCTCTGGGCAATAGGCGGCTGGGTCTCTACTAGCTTGGGCAATCGCTAGCAGGTGCTGATCCTCTGAT
>QFEF01011651.1:0-14253 GCA_003316035.1 Neoboletus subvelutipes | reverse complement strand
ATGAGTGGAGAAACGACGATTTGCGATTCGTCACGTCCTCACTTTTTTTCGCTCCGTTCGTTGGCAAAAATAAATAAATAAGGGATTTGGAGTTTCCAGGCGATTTTTTTTATTCCTCCAACCATTTTCGAAATCGTGTTCCAGGTCTTTTTAGCAGACCACCCCAGAATCCCTTCTTACAAGCCTCACATGAACATAAATATTGAACGAAACACCCAAGGTGGCGACGACAAACATGCGAGTCGTGTCGAGTCAATGAAACGAGAGATGACTATGCGAACAAATAGAAGGAAAGGAATTATATCCGAAGTGCAATGAATGGAGAGAGATAGTCTTGTACAAGGGGTCTCGAGAAAGAGGGTATCCACAGAATGCAGGCGCGGCGCTTGTGCAAGCTAGATTGAAAGGGTATGTCTTTTCCTTTTAAAAAAAGAATATGCGACCAGAGTATAGTATATCGCTCAAGGCGACTCGAGCAAGGGTCACGAGTCACGACTGACGACTGATGACGAAGCCTCAAAACACGTCGTGAGAGCGATAAGAGATAAGCGGGCAAGTGGGCAAAAAAATAGCCAAGACATCCACCGGGAGACAGCAGGAATCCGGACAAGCGGCGATGCTTCACCGCTGTCATGCCGTCACCTCGATCGTCGGGACGTTCAAGCCCTTGGCAGCGGTGTTGCCTTTCCCGCTCGACATACCCATACCCGCGGGTTTCTTGCCAGCCAACCATCCATGCTGGAGGAGCCCTCCTGCGCTTGGACGCGCGGTGTGGTCGATGTCGAACGTCTTGGTTAAAAAGTCACCCGCTTCCGTTGAGATGTCGGACGGGATCGTAGGTTTCGCCGATTGACCGATCTATGCGTGAGACGCAGATGTGAGCGAAGATGCAAGGTCAAGGAGCGGGGGAGATACCCTACTTTAAAGATGGCTTGCATCTGGGTCAGTTGGGCCCACGGGTGTTCGCCCGTGAGCATTTCGACGACGAGACACCCAACGCTCCAAATGTCCGCTGCGCTCGTGTGGGCCTTTTGCTGTACTACTTCTGGCGCCATCCAAAAAACTGAGCCCTGCAACGACGGTCGGTTCATGCGCTTTCCCGTGAGGAGATCTAGAGGGAGAGGCGAGCTCAGTTCACGTCCCGGCGATCAGGTCCAATCGAGAAAACGTACTGCCGTCGACTTTCTTGGATATACCGAAATCGGATATCTTGATACCACCCTTGTTGTCAACGAGGATATTAGCACCCTTGATGTCGCGATGGATGATGTCGCGCTCGTGGAGATAGTTGAGACCCTGGAGGATCTGGCGGACGAAATTCTTGACGAGGGGTTCCTCGAACGCGCCGTAGTTGCGTAGGAGCGCTGTCACGGACCCACCCGGAACGTATTCCAAGAAAATGTTGAGAAAGTCGTCATCGACGGATGAATCTGATGCGTAAAATGTCCATTAGACGGGATGATAGTCAGCAAACAGGGGGGCTCACAGAGATACTGCACGATGTTGGGATGGGAGAGATCTTTGAGCAGGTCGATCTCGCGCTCGAGTGCGCTGAGCATGCTCTTCTTGCGCTCCTCGTTTGGTGCGGAACCCGTTGGGAGCTCGACTTGCTTTACGGCCATCAAGAGACCGTTGACGGCATCCATGCCGAGGTAAACTTTGCCAAACGAACCGGCGCCAATCAGGGCCCCCTTGATCCATTTTGTGCCTGAGACATGAGTCAGCACGTGATCGTTTGGGAAAAGTAGCCCGACGGCGCGGCTCACCTCCACTCGACGTCATCGCCCGGCCCGTCTCGTCCTCTTCCACTGTCTCATCCTCGTCCTCTTCCTCCTCCTCGTCCTCGAACACCGTCTCCTCCGAAAGACTCGTCACGTCGTCAATGTCCGGTTCCACTTTTGTCCAGTCTTCCGCCCCTTCCACCCCCATGTCGACTGCCATGCTCTGTCTCCGGTTCTCCACCTCGGCCGTTATCTCGTCGACTGTCAGCAGACTTGCTGTGTCCGACCGATCCCGTTTGCACCTCAGCTCCGTCATGAAACTCGCTCGCTTCGACGCGTTCGAACTTGTCCGCGACATCCGCTTGCTCCCTGTCAGATCCTCCATCGACTCGGAGAGCGATTCCGTTGGGAACGTCACCGGAGGCAACAAGTGTGGCTTCGAGTCGATACCAGACAGTTTCTCCACGTCGTCTCCCGTCAGGATCACCGAGTTCCCGTCCTCGGTCGAGATCGACACCCGCGGTGGGTCTTCGACCGTACCTTCGCTTGCCACCGTCGACGCCTTGCCCGTCGACATGACCGAATTCCGCTTGGACGACAACGCATGCGACCCTTGCGTACTCGTGCTAAACCGCGACGGCAAAGGCGGGTTCAACGACATCATGCTCTCCCGTTTACCCTGGCCCCCCACGGTCGTCGCCCGTAGCATCATGCTGTGTCTCGCCGTCCGGAGCACCTTTTTCTCCGCGAACGGGAAGTACTCTGTCAGATGAGTCGTGATCAGCTCGCTCGGCGGTCGTTGTCCGAAAAAGTTGCGCAATTTCGAGGGCTTCTTGGAAGATGCGAGTGTTGGCGAGATCGGGGACTCGAGCGCCTTTTCAGGATCGCGAACGCCGAGCCCGCTCAGAATGCTGATCGTGCTCGCGCGTTTAATCGACTTGTTCGTTCTCTGACCGTCGCTGATCGTAGTTACATACTCGGATAATGGCGTATTGGCGTCGGGCTCGTCGTCGGATGCAGGCTGTCGTGGAGCAGGGAATTGGAACGCATTTCGTGCGGGAGAAGTAGGACTTGAAGTGCGCGATGAGGTGGTGATTGGTGGATCTTCACCGAATATGCGGGCAAGGGCCTTGGAACGCTTCGTGCGGCCGGTCCGACGGAGCGTCAGACCTTGTTCTTTGATGGAATCCGGTGGGCCATGGCACACTGCCAAGAGCTCTGCTTCAGAGAGGGGTTTCCCTGTCGCATACCAACCCGCTCGTCAGGGCCAGTGGCGGAGGAGAGAGTGCATACACACCGTCATCAGGCTGGTCGTCACTCTCCAAGTAGATACACCACCCATCTACGCTCAGACCTCCATCATCGGTCTCGATTCGGTTCATGATATTGGTGGCATCGTCCTTTCTACGTGCGGCTAGTTTGTCGAACTTGCGCAAGACCTTCTCCATCACTTCAATCCCTCCTGCACAATCTGCGACATCGACGACACACGAGCGACCTTCATCGGGAAGTATAAATTTAACGAGTTTGCGGCGGAGATCGTCCAATGAGAGTTGTTGATTATGAGAGGACGGGTGAAAGGGACCACGCCCGACGGTGAAGGCAGGTGATGAGGGATTAGACGACGAAGTCTGAGACGATTCGATAATGGGAGAAAGTGCGGCGGCCAGAGGGGGCTGTGCAGATGCGTAAGGATGTTGAGCTGTCCCTGATGTGGAAGGTCGTGGAGGCAACTTGGCACTGGGGGCTGATGCCATGGGAGAACTAAGGCCGCCAAAGGAGATGTTTCTTCCATGGGCAGCCCCATTGGTGGTACGGGGTGAGGGGTGCGATCCGAGGGGAGAGAGTGAACGTAATGTTGGTTTGAGAGTGGAAGGGCCGGACCGAGGATCAGGGGGGAGGCCATATGAAGGCCAATTATTGGATGAATTACCAGATAAGGGAGGGAGCAAGTTTTGGGAGGGAGCGCCAGGGGCTGGGGGAAGCGGAGAGTTGGCGTAAGGGGTAGCGTCTGTTTGGCTTGGTGTTCGTGAGCGCGGGCCGGAGAGCGGATGGAGATTACGCGCAGATGCACGTGTGTTGGGTGGCACGGGAGGCTGGCCACGAGGGGCGGGGGGTAGTGGGGGGAGGGAGGGCCGGGATGAGGAGGGAGTACCGTTTGAGGGAGGGGATGCGGCCCTTGTTGGATGAGGTAGCGGACGTATGGGAGGAGCTGCGCGTGCAAGATCGCCCGAGTGTGGTTCTCGTATGAGTCGTGGCAGATCTGGTCTTGCCGAGTTTGGAGGCAAGACGAGTGGGGCAGGTCTGTTGTTTTCGAGGCGTTTTGGGCCTCGTGAACTTGGAGAGTGGTCTCGAGCATTACTATCGTGGGAGCTTTCTCGAGAATGGGAGGCTAGGCCATTCGGTTTGGATGGTTCACGGGATGAGTCAAAGTGGTCATTTTTGGGATGGAAGTGAGAGGGGAGAGAGGCGGTGGGGGAACTGGCGGTACGAGCGCACTTGAGTCGCAAGACTTTGACGGCATTAACGATGCGCAGTCTATCACCGACGCTGGGTATGCCCATCTCCTTGAGGGTATCGTGATCCAGCTCCAACAAGATGTCGCCTCTGATGTCGTGTTCTTTGAACGTGTCTGTGTGTGCGATGCATTTTATGTCGGAAAGCCATTGGGCGACGTGGATGTCGGACCAGGATTTGAGAAAGTCGGGAAAGGCTGATCCGGCGGGGGGGTCGAGGACGGACGAGAGGGAGCCACTCATGGGTGATGGTGAGAGGGACGCGTGGGTGCGGGAACGCGAGGGGGTGGAAGATGTCTGGGACGGAGATGCGAGGGAGTCGAGAGATTGAGAACAGCCTAACAGATGAATTAACGACGAGGAAGGTAGTAAAAGTGTAACATCGTCTACCAAGTACAATACGTCCATTCCGTTCGCTGACTAATAGATAAGCTGTGAGAAAACGGACAGGGGTGATAGCCGTGTCTAGACCGAGGCGATGCCATCAACCCTCAGCTAAGTTGGCCTCACTCGCTTCTTCTTCTTCTTCCTCGTCCCCGGTCGTGGACACGCTATTTTATCGACCACCCTCCCCGTCATGATCATTCACTTCCTCATCCTCCTCATCGCCCAACTCGTTCGAGCCTCTCCGTACCGTCCTGACCTCGTCCAGTACAACCTCAACATCAATCAAAATGCCCAGGACCCAACCCAGTACTACACTAACAGGTCAAACACAACCTACACACCCTCTCCACAGAACTGGCGCGCAATCCCCTTTTACTCCGTCCTCATGGACAAGTTCGCAGACGGTGACCCCTCCAATAACCAGTTCTTTGATTCTATGTACGAGTGGGACTGGAGAGAAACACAACTCCGCTACGGTGGCGATCTCAAAGGTCTCACCTCAAAACTCGACTACATACAGGGCATGGGCGTAAAGGGCATCTACCTCTCCGGCACTATATTCATCAACATGGTCTGGCAAGCCGACAGTCCGTCCATTTCCTTCTTCCCCTCTTCCCCTCTTACCCTTAACCATCTAGGCTATTCCCCCCTCGACTTCAGCGTACTCGACCCCCACTGGGGCACAATCGCAGACTGGGTACAGTTCATCGACACCGTACACGCTAGGGGAATGTATATCATGCTCGATTTCACCGTCGGCACCCTCTCCGACCTCATCGGTTTTCAAGGGTACGCCCCCCCTTTTCTTTTTGCACCGCCTCCTTCCCTCATCGGCCATCGTTGCCCAGATACCTAAATATTAGCGCCCCATTCAGTCTCAATCAGTATCAGGTCCTCTACAAGGACCCTAACTACATGCCCTGGAACTTTACCCAATATGCCGATTTCCAGGTCTGCCCCTACTTTCCTTCTTTCTCATCGCGGTAACCTAACCCCGATTTCCTCTCCCACCAGTACAGCAATCAGTGGAATTCATCGTGTCAGCTACCTGTCTTCTGGCAGGAAGATGGCTCCATTCAACCCGTATCCGCAAATGGTTGCTATACTTCCGATTTCGATCAATTTGGTGACATGGAGGCCTTTGGTGTTCACCCCGACTGGCAACGTCAACTCTCAAAGTTCGCTTCCGTACAGGATCGTCTCCGCGAATGGAAACCAGATGTCATGGCAAAACTTCAGGTCTTCTCCTGCATGGCCATCACTGCCCTCGATATCGATGCCATTCGTGTCGATAAATCCACCCAGGTCAGTGTCGACGGTATGGCTCAATGGTCCTCAGCAACACGTGCATGTGCAACCAATCTTGGCAAATCAAATTTTTTCATCGCCGGCGAGGTCACCGGAGGTGACACGTTCGGGGCTCTATATTTGTACGTTCACTTTATTTGTCATTTCCTCGTCACCTCCTAGAATATCTCCCACAGGGGTCGTGGCCGCACACCAACGGAACAGCCTCCGGGCTTCCTCCAAGCGGTAAATGTCACCGAGTCAGACAATCAATACTTTCTCCGCTCGCAGGGGCAAAATGCCCTCGACAGCTATGCGTTCCACTACTCCATCTATCGTTCCCTTGCTCGATTTCTTGGCATGGATGGAAACCTCGAAGTCGCATATGATCTCAACACCAACTTCATCACAGCATGGAATCAAATGGTCGTCAACGATGACTTTATAAATCCCAACACTGGTCTCCTCGATCCGAAACACATGTTCGGAGCAAGCAATTTCGACGTCTTTCGATGGCCTAGCATAGAAAATGGAACAATGAGATCCGCATTGGCTCTATTCATCACAAACTTGGTGATGCCCGGAATCACCTTGGTCCGTCCCTTTTACACGCTCTTGATCGAGTCTGAATTATTTGCGAGTTTAGTGGTACTTTGGTGAGGAGCAGAACTTTTACGTTTACGACTCTACCGCAGCCAACTACCTCTTCGGGTATGCTTCACTTTCAACCAACATCGGTCATGTCCTGGCTGATCCGCATACATCCAGACGTCAAGCCATGATGAGCACCAAAGCATGGCAGCGCCATGGTTGTTATAAACTTGGATCAGACCAGTACTTCAACTGGCCACTCGAATCTGCCTTGCTCGGATGCCAAGACGAATGGAATTCGCTCGACCACTTTGATCCCACTACCGACATGCGTCGCCTCATGAAACAGTTACTATACCTCCGCAGCACGTACAATGCCCTCCAAGATGGATTCGATCTCGTGCAGCGTGGTAACTGGACAACCGACATCCAACGCCCTGGCTCAAACAACACCGTCTCCGAGATGGGTCTATATTCTGTGTCCCGTGCTGGCATTCAAGGTGTACAGACACTCACCGGGAATCACACTGATCAAGTATGGCTGTTATACTCGAACATGAATATGACGACGTCATGGTCGTATGACTGCCAAAGTTCGTTGTGGATCTCATCACCTTACCAATCTGGTACCACTGTTCGGAATTTACTGGCGCCCTTTGAGGAGTTTACTCTCCAGGATTCGGGGTCGTCGTACTACAACAACAGTGCCGCCCCGTGGTATGGCTGTCTGAGTAATATCACCATGGATCCATACGGGATGAAGGTTCTCGTGCCAACTAGCGAATGGGTTCCTCCTCCTCCCATGCTAACGCGCTTCCTCCCAGGCCACGACGCTCGCATCACCGTGGCGCCTGGGGACCCGAATGCGACGACGATCAACATCGTTCTCGAGTTTAGTGTCGCCATGTCGTGTACCAGCGTCACGAACAGCATCACCTTTAACATGTCATCTTCGGGTATAGGGGGTCCGCCGACGTTGGACGCGAATTCTGTAGCGTGTAATACGGTCACGAACCCAGTGATTACAGGTGTCACCACGGCAATCCCCTCTGCTTTCTCATGGTCTGCGACGTTGACCAACGTTCCCGACGGGATTTTAGAAATCGTGGTGAAGAATCCAATGACTAGTGATGGGATTGCGTCTACAGGGGTAAGTCTATGTTTTGTGGAAATCGACGGAATCTTGAATGTGGTCTCGACAGGTCATCGATCACTTGCTTTTGCGCAAGGGTGCTGCCGATAACATTATCGTTTTCCCTGACTCGGACTACGATGAAAGCGCGTTCCAATACTCGAATGGCCAGTACACTTTCACGCACAAAGCATATGGAGCGGATATGTTCAGATACTCTGGCAATTTCGGACAGAGCTGGTCGAATTGGACGAACTGGGAGAACGTGTCGACTATTCCTTCCGACGTCGTTACTAATATAGGCACTTGGTGGGCTGGACAGCATATCATGGTTCAATGTATGCTGCAAATCATTCCGCCTTTTGGGCCTGGACTGACGTTTTGTTAGATTGGAGTCAAGTAGCCGCGAGTGCAAGCGTCGTGGTACACGCTGATATGAACTACAACACTCAGCGCCGCGTTCCTCAGTTTCTTGCACGCGGTCCGTTCAATCAGTGGGGCTACGACCAAGGTATCTCGGCCGTCATGAACCAAGCAGGCGATAGCACCTGGGAGCTCGAAATCATGGCATCTTGGCCAACGTACGTTCAGATCAACGTGTTTGGATACGACGATTATTACTATGGTGACGTCGATGGGGATGGCATTATGGATCGCCTTCCACCGAACACGATTGCGCCAAACTTTTTGAACATGTCGGCTCCGCCATATCCCGCACTGGCTTGGTCGTTGCTGATCGACGATCAAACCCTTCAGTGGTCGTTGCAACCCCGTGGTCAAGCCTCCGTCGGCGCCATCATGTACGCGCTCTTGTTATCGATTCCACTCATCACCGGTACGCTTGCGGTGGTGATCTTCATGTGGTCCTTTTACGGTATCCGTCACAACCGCTACGGGGTCCGGCCCAAGGGTGCTAGCAAATATATCCCCATTCTCGGCAATCTAGGTAACAAGTCGACGACAGATCTCAAGGAAAGCACGCCCATCACGGAAAAGATCTTCCGTCAGAAATATCCGTTGGAGGTCATCGGATGGCCGGAGGACAAGGATAAACGTCGCAAAGTGCTCATCGCGACGCTCGAGTATGAGATCTTTGATTGGAAGCTCAAGGTCAAGATTGGTGGGTTGGGTGTCATGTCGTCGCTGATGGGCAAGGCCATGACGGACGTCGATCTCATCTGGGTCGTCCCCAAGGTCAAGGATATCGATTACCCTGCCGGCGAACCCGCAGAACCTATCGAGGTCATCATCTTTGGCGAGCCCTACCTCATCGAAGTGGAGACGCACGTCGTCGACAATATGACGTATGTGATCCTCGACAGCCCCGTTTTCCGCGCCCAGACCAAGTCGGACCCGTACCCCGCTCGTATGGATGATCTCAGTTCAGCGATCTTTTATTCCTCGTGGAATCAGGCGATAGCAGCCACCATTCGCAGGTTCCCTGTGATTGACATCTACCACATCAACGACTACCATGGTGCACTCGCCCCCATCTACCTTTTACCCAAAGTCGTTCCAGTGTGTCTCTCCTTGCACAATGCGGAGTTCCAAGGCTTGTGGCCACTTCGTACCAAGGAAGAGATGAAGGAAGTCTGTTCCGCGTTCAACATCAGTAAGGAGAACTGCACGAAATACGTTCAATTCGGGAACACGTTCAACCTCCTCCATGCTGGCGCGTCGTTTATCAGTGTCCATCAAAAGAGCATCGGTGTCGCTGGTGTCTCTGACAAGTACGGAAAACGCAGTTGGGCACGGTATCCTGCGCTGTGGACGTTGAAACACGTCGACTCATTGCCTAACCCCGATCCCACGGATATCGCCGCACTGGACGAGAGCCCGGTGTCCATGCGGGACGTCAAGGTTGATCAGGCCGTGGAAGCTCAACGACCCGAGCTCAAACGACAAGCTCAGGAATGGGCGGGCATCAAACAGGATCCGAATGCCGACCTCTTCGTGTTCGTCGGTCGTTGGTCGAAGCAAAAGGGTGTCGATCTCATCGCCGACGTCATGCCGTCATTGTACGTAGAGATGCGCCACTGCCACGATGTTGTCATGATGGCTGATATCAATTTGTTTCAGGTTGGAAAAACGCGCTTCGATCCAGATCATCTGTGTTGGTCCCGTCATCGATTTGTATGGCCGATTTGCCGCCGAGAAACTTGCGCGTTTGATGGAACTGTATCCCGATCGCGTATTCTCGAAACCGGAGTTTACGGCTTTGCCACCGTATCTGTTTAGCGGGGCTGATTTTGCGTTGATTCCTTCTCGTGATGAGCCTTTTGGATTGGTTGCTGTCGAGTTTGGGAGAAAGGGTGCGTTAGGAGTGGGTAGTCGATTGGGGGGTCTCGGTTTGATGCCAGGATGGGTGAGTAGATGGTGTATCGACGGTGGGGGTGGCACGCGCTAACGGTCCTTTGCAGTGGTTCCCAGTCGAATCCACCTCGACGTCACATATGTTGTCGCAATTATCGAAAACGATCAAGTTGGCGCTCAAGTCGACGCAAGAAGAACGTGCGATTCTCCGTGCGCGGTCCGCGGTCCAGCGGTTCCCAGTCGTCGAATGGCGTCAACGCATGGAAGACATGCATCGCCGGAGCATCCAGACAAATCGTCGAATGGCAGGGCCGAACGCGTGGCGGGAGTCGGATTGCGGTATCACGGGGGGTCAATTGATGGATGACACGGACGATTGGGACCCTGTTCATCAAGGGGTTCCTTCCCAACCGGAATGGGATGCGTCCAGTGCTGTGTCGTCTTCACCCAGACACCGACCCGTTTCCCCCGCGCATTCGCAAATGTCGACGCCGGGCGACGAGATCTTCCTCGTTGCGCCACCTCGCGTTAATGCTGGTCCTGGATCGTCATCGATGCATTCGGACCACTCGGACGACGATTATTTCTCGCGTGGGAGTGTGGCGACGGGGAGCAGACAAGAGTTTGGCCATTTCTTGGAAAAAGCGAACAAGGCGATTGCGCAAGAGCAACGAAACGTCCCTGATCCGTTCCTTCAACCGGAGACTCCTCAACGGCCGTTTGGTCTGCATTCTCGGAGGGCATCGTGCGAGTCGATTGCGTCTATTGCTGAGGAGAAGACCAACTCGCCACTCAACAAGGCGACCGCTACGGTGCGTTTTTTACATTGCAAGTATGTTGGTTCCAGAGATTGACGTTTTGTACAGTTTACCGATTCCGACGGTGGGGTCGCGCAAGAGTTTGTGCAAAAGCTCCAGTCGTTGAGTGCCGAGAACTCAAAAGGAGAGTTGTCGATCGAGCGGTTCTTGGTCAAGTCCGAAGAAGCATACTTTAACAGGGTGCGCAAGGACAAGCTGTCGAGCGCCGCGAGTTATATCTCGTCGCACCGAGATTCGGTATGGAGTTCGCCTGGTTCGGTCTCGATGGCAGATGATCGTTCTCGACCGGCTAGTACGTGTTTTTTCGTTTCTGATTTTATCGGAATCCAGCGCTCATGGTATGTGTGCAGCACCGGGCACGCCGAGTACACATCCGTTTGCGGACGGGAGTGGAATGCTGCCATATGGTGGTGACTTTGTGATTATGACCAGGATTCAGATTGCGATGGCCCGCAAGGTTCTTGGTTGGCCTTTGTATACTATTGTCATCGCCCTTGGGCAGGCAAGTGTTCACTCTGAGCTCTTTAGGGGAATGCGCGTACTGACCTGCCTTGCAGATGTTGGCTGCCAACAGCTACCAAATGACGCTGCTCACAGGACAAAACTATCAAGACAATCTTCAGCTATATGTCCTCGGTGCTATATTCTTGGCTTCCTCGTTTGTGTGGTATACATTGTTCTGGCGGAAACCATCCGTCTACGTGCTCTCCGCTCCTTGGATATTCTTTGGCATCGCTTTCTTCTTGATCGCCATCCCTTCGTTATCTCCGTCGCTTGCCAAGACCCACACTATCATCTCGGATATCGCTACCTGGTCCTATGCTATTTCGTCGGCCGCTGCATTTGCCTTCTTTGGTTTGAACTTTGGAGAGGAAGCAGTGAGCGTTCTTTTTTTTTCTGTTGTCCTTCGACATATCTGACGTGTTTGGTTGGATAGGGCGCTGCCACCGAGGTCTGGACGCTGCGTGCATGTATCGTACAGGGTTCCCAGCAAATCTGGATTGCGGCCTTGTGGTACTGGGGAAGCACGCTCAACGCGGCACAACCTGGCACCATGGCACCCTGGTGGATCGTGTTCATCCTCTGGCCATTGTCGTTGATGTCCTTTGTCTTTGCGTACCTCCTGCTGCATGGCCTTCCAGGTGTGTACGGTCAGAGATGGGATGACGTTGTTTTACGTTGATATGACTGGTTTTTAGAATACTATCGCCAGACGCCACCAAAGGTGCACAACTTTTTCAGGACGCTGTTCCGAAGAAAGCTGGTTTTATGGTATGGTTGCCTTTTCTTTTGGTCGGTAGCTTTCGAATTTCATTGACGGCTCCTAAAAGGTTCCTCGCATCTGAAATCCTTCGAGACTATTGGCTGAGTGGGGTATGTGTTCCGACGTCTTTAGCATATCGTTATCCCCAGTGCTGACTACATCGGATCTAGCCGTATGGTCGAAACTGGAGTTTCCTCTGGAACGTACCCATTCCAAAGTGGCAGATCCTGTTACTCGTCATCACGTTCTTTATTGGCGTCTGGGCCTTAATGATGCTCGTTTTGACGCACTTTAGCAAGACGCATACGTGGCTTCTTCCTGTTTTCGCGGTGGGTTTGGGTGCTCCGCGATGGTGTCAGGTGCGTTGCGCTAGTTTTGACGAGTGATAATGCGAGGTTTTGATGGCGTTTGGATAGACCCTATGGGGAACGTCTTCGCTTGCATTGTATATTCCTTGGGCGGGGTCTGCGGGCCCCTATCTCGGTCTGTCGTTGTGGCTCTGGCTTGGTGTCTTGGATGCGGTGCAGGGTGTCGGTCTCGGAATGATTCTGCTTCAGGTACGGGAGATCGTTGGACGATAACGAACATTGCGATATGCTCATGTTTACCAGACCCTGTCCCGTCTACACGTGTGTGTGACGCTCGTCCTCGCTCAAATCATTGGTGCGATCTGCGTCATGGTCGCTCGTGCGACTGCACCAAACGCCATCGGACCCGGTACCGTGTTCCCCAACATCGGCACTTGGGATTTCTCGCAAGGCATATCAGGCAGTCCGATGGCCTCGGCGCCGTTTTGGATTGCGTTGATTTGCCAGATCGTGATCGTGCTCGGGTATTTCTGGTTCTACCGCAAGGAACAACTTGGTAGGTTCCCCACCCCGTGTCGTGATTGTTCGGTTGTTGACTTTTTTTTTGCTCTTTTTAAGCCCGGCCATGACACGGACGTTATGAACTTTTTTTTGCTTTTCTTCTTTTTCTTTCAATACATCTCCTCCCCTCCTCTATCTCACTCACTTCTCTCTCTCTCTCTCTCGTTGGACGTCTTGCATTTCATCGCACCGTTTCGCATTCGTCAAGCCAATCCGTAAACCGTCCGCAATGAGTACACATTATTAGACGATCGTAGTACATGTACAAATCTCTCCTATTGGACTTTTTCCCCTCTGCTTGGTTTTCATGATCTGCTTTGTGCATTGCACTCTATGGACTTTTTTTTGGTTTTGATTTTATGCTTTTTGATGAGGGACTAGCTCTCAGAGATGTTGGTGCTCCCCGCACCCCTCGTTGGTTTTTTTAAAAAAAAGGAAGACGTGGTGTGGGGGAAGAAGGGAAAGAGTTTGGATTGAGTGATACAAGTACGCTACAAGTATAGATTTCTTGTGCACTTGGTACGAGTTATAAAGTTAGTGTTTTCCATTTGATCAAGGAGTTGGGGCCTGGAGTTCGGAGTTTTCAAGTTCGTGTACGTGCATATGTGCGGTTCGGTGGGGAACGTGGAGGGATTCAAGTGCCAGGATGGGTCATGGGCATACCCTCCGCAATCGTATTCTGTCCGAGAGTGGTGTTTCAGCGAGCCACTGGGACACTGCAGTGGTTGCACTACTTGCGGCGGAACAAGTTGGTGGTAGCAGAGTGGGAACAATCGGCCGTCTTGCCCGTGGTCGGTGGCTAATAAAGTCAAAATTGTTCATGGGAGCCAGACCCACGGCCTGCGTCGAGTCCACCAGGATGGCCGGGTCGAAGGTTACGAGCGGTGGAAAGTCAAGCATGCCACATACATGTAATCTGAGCAACTGTTACGCACGGAATGACAGATTCACAGGGATTGCACTGACACTCAAGGGTGAGGGAAGGTATCTCGAATATACGCAGAGTAGAATAACGACATAGCAATACAACACAGATAGATAAAATTTACTTCGACCCAGTGGAGAATTCTGATAGACAATACATAAGTGCCACACCAATACACAACAGCACACACAAAACTCACTGGTGACCGACTTCGTACCCTCAGAGATGGCGTGCTTAGCAAGCTCACCGGGAAGAATCAAGCGGACAGATGTTTGGATTTCACGAGACGAGATGGTGGATTTCTTAGAGTAAGCGGCGAGCTCTGTATTGCTGATGAGACCATGGTGGTATCGAGAACAAAAGTGTCACATACTAGATGCTTCAGTTGCAATCCGCTCAAAGATGTCATTCACAAATGAGTTCAAGATTG
>QFEF01011647.1:0-10993 GCA_003316035.1 Neoboletus subvelutipes | reverse complement strand
GCGCATGGATCAACTTTGGATACCGACCAAGGTCTTCCCCTCACACATCCCAGCTTCAAGGTTTGGCTAACGCGCGCCCACTCCCCACTCGATGTCCCGCCTTCTGTCGCGTTAATGATATCCTGTATTTGATCCCTTACCTTTTGGACACGGTGGTCAAACATGGGGGAGTTCGGACGCGAAGGCGGCGATAACACGTCGCTTTGAGTGGAAAGGGACAGATGGATATCGCGTAAGAGCTCTGCATAGCTTTGTTGCTTTGCAAGGGCAGCTGCCGACGTGTTATCAGGCAAACCCTTCCGCGAGTTGTTGGGCTCATGAAAAGACGGGAAAACGGGAGTGTAAAGAGACATTGAACGTCTCACTCTCTGTAAACCGAGAGAAACCCGATCGAAGCGGGGCGAGTTCGCTGAGATGTCAACGGGATTGCGACCATTCAGCGAGAGTGAAGACGTACGTGGACTAGCCGTTGAAGGGGAATTTGGCAAGCGCTGACCACAAGCTTGTTCGAAATGGTTCAGCACAAGAATTGTTATTACGTAAGTCAATCATGACGTGATTATATAATGCAAACCTTAGTGATCCTTAAGACATATTGTCCTGACCATACATTTGGACCCCTTGGCATCTGGCAAGGCTCTACTGACATTTAAACAAGATAGCATGCTACATCCCACGTTCCGTTGATTTTTTGATCCAGAACAACGGCGGTCGATCGCCATGACAGCTGGATTCGCCGAACTATGCGCATTGGGCAGGCATTGTAATCGGTTATTCTCTATCTAAATTCCGAGCATTGGAGTATCCTGGCGGACAGCAGTAAAATCGCGATCAGATCGCTCGCCGCCTCATCGCACTCGACCGCTCGGAATGCGAGGACTGATAGATCGGCCATTCAAGCAAATGATACTCTTTTCCGAGACGCGGTACTCGTGGTGTCTTCCGGTGCAGTAATTCTGGCATCATCGTGTTTTCGCAACCGACTTTTGGACTCTCTTCGGGACCTCGCCTTCTCCTTCTTTGCTTCGGCTCGTCGTTTTGCAATCGTGACCTTTGCCTCCTCCTGGGAATAAGAATAAAATAAGTGTGATCGTAATACTCCATCCGGTGATTTACCAGTCGCTTTCTTCTGTCGCTCGCATGATTCCGATCATTCCGCCCAGCTCGATACTTACCAACCTGTACACGACATTTGACAGTGAGCCAATTGCCTTTGGTTGAAATCAGACCGGAGGACTTCAGTTACCTGTGGTTGATGATGTTTCTCTGCCTTCCGTAACACCTTTTCTTCCTGCATATTAGTTACCGAAAGCGCAAGCTCCAATGCATCCTGTGAGCATGGGAGCGAACAAGCGCCGGTCATCAAGAAGTACAAGAGCTTCGATGGCGCGGCTGACCTTGCCGTGTTCGTAGAAAATTTTCGCCTTCTTCTCCTTCGAGGCAGATAAAGGCACTGCAGGCGTCTGATTTGATCCTGTCATTGCACCTGTCCAATGCTGCAATGCACTTGTGATGATAGAGCCTGGGAGTGCCATACGCAACTGTCGCATCAATTGATCTGTATTAGTCAGCTAAAGTGCTCAACAGAGTTTCATTTAGATGGCGGTAGAGCCGGGTTAGTAACTCAGACGATCACCTTGGCAAGCCTGGAACCTAACGAAGCTTGACAACCACTCGTTGCATTGGATAATTTGGCGTTTCATTGTTTTCAATTAACGCGAATTGACTGCAGCTCCCAACGGAAAGTTCCCCGTCAATATGTTTATGGCATGCAGCTCCCTCATCTTCCCGGACCCGTTACAGTCATATGCAGGGGGATGCACCCAGCTAACGGCAGCGAGGGTTACCCTCCAAGTTACCCCTACGATGACAGTTTCCGAATTCATTCATTTCGCTGCTTAACCTCGCCCTCAAAATTTGTGAGCCAGGGCAGTTACATGCTCAATCAAGTTTTGTAACGGTTTAACCCTTTGACAGCTCTCATTTATCCAAATCGGTGGCTGTCGCCGAATATCAGGCTTCGTGTGACCTGATTTGAGGCGTTTTCCAAGCTAACGACCCGTGCTCCTGCCAACGACCTGAATGATTTGTATTTGTTTCTAATTCGATTAGTCTTTCTCGACGACAGACTCTGTGAAACCCTATCAAATGACGCACGGCATCCACCAATCTCTCCTTATGCATGGCTGCGCAATCTGTGCTCGTTTTACATAGATGTGGCGGCGGACTGGGTTAAACGCTAACGTGTCGCCTCCCTTGGCATGTCTGTACGTCCTTTGCTGTTGTCGTCCGGATAGTGATCTCATAGCTTTATCCGGAGGATAAAAGGCGGTAACGGTCCCCCCATTCATACCATCGCTCTTTTTCTCGCAATACCTCAGTCACTACCTCACTTATCTCGTCAAGTTAACCACACAACTCACAATGTGCCGATGGAGACAGTGAGCATTCTTGCCAGGAGATGCTCGCCGCTACCGCCTTGCTCATACGCCTTTGCCATCTAGCGTCCGCAACGTTTACCTGTCTTGTGGCCATGCGTTCACCTTGGTAAGCGAGCGACTGCTCCTCGTCGTTCACGATGACTTAACCCACATCACAGCCCGAAGAACTTGTTAGTCGCATGTCACACGCATGTCATCGTCTCTGAATGCATACCCTACAGATCGTCTGCGAGAATCGCAACTGCAAATTTAGTCCTAACCACCCACGCGACTGCGTGCAGCCCAGATGCAAGCAGACTTGCTGGCAATAGTACGGCTCCCGCCTTCTTCGGGTCGCTTATGACTGACTATAATCTGGGTTCCATTGTTGCGCCACCAGCCGGCAGTACCCTCAACAATACTGTACGGTCGTCAACCATTGCTCGCTAACTGGTACTTATCCCCCTTTCTTATAGCTCCAAACATCAATAGCATGTGCCCGACTTGCCAGCAGGCTGCGATGAGGCACTGAGCGCCGGCGAGCTCGCCGTACTCGACTATGCGGAATGATACGAGTAGTCTTTGATAGTCTAGACTCGGATCGTTTGCTGGCGTATCACCTAATGAACCGTGTTTCTTGAATGTAGCCGAGGAGATACCTCCTATTGGTATAGTGTATACGTGTCGCTGTGTCGTTTATTTAAGAAAAATTATATATATATATATTTCTTGGCCCCCAGCACTAACCAGAGAGAGTCTAACGGAAGCATTTCGTTCTTTGTGCCTTGTAGAATCCACCAACGCGGAGTAGCGGGATCCCTCGATCGCGGAGATCAAACCAACAAAGGGTAATCTCATCACCTTGTGGGTATCAGTAACGTCTCGTGAAATCATGTCGAGGTACATACTAGCCAACTCCAAGGGCTCCGTGGAGTCGTGATTCTATGTCCGCATTTATAGAATTTTCATAATATATTAGATTAGGGTTTTCGCTACATTTTGGGCATCGGCTGGTGGGCATTTCCTAATCCACAGTCGCACACGTTGTGAAAAAAATCTACTGTATTCCAGTCGAGAACAAGAAGCAGAAGCAGACTCGGACCACACTGGATGACAGGACTCAAATTGATCCGTATGCGGCCAATAGCCGGTTTTTTTTTCTCCCCTCGAAGCCAAAGCGAACACATGCCCTCGTCCCTGTTCGCGCGGGCCGGATAGCATCCATCCAATGCGCGGTCATACGACGTTGGTACCCCACGACACGCGGAACTCCGGGAGCCGTCGAGAACTCCCTGGGCATCGCAGTTGGCTATCAACATCCGTCCCACCAGGGACACCACCGAATTTTTTTCCGGTATCGATATCCGGCGGGCGCATGACACAATCCACTCAAGGTTGTCCAACTCCACCAGTGCCTAGCTCCACCAGGGCCTAACCTCGAAAGGAAAGAGGATACTCGTTGTATTTTTTTGTACCCTGCTAACGTGATTGTAACGGCGTACGTGCGGACCACATTAGGACCCTGACGCCCGTACAGCTTGTTGGGTGTGGGGAAAGTTGGAGGTCCGGTCAAGCGGGTTCCTTGCTCAGGTAAGCTGATCTTCTTTGGTGCGATCGTCGACGTCGTGAAAAGACATCTTAGACGGCACTACACGAGTCCGAAAGGCGAGGTCCCCATCCGAGTCGGCGCATCAACTTCAAGTTTTTCCGGCGAGATCCTGAAACCCTGTCGTGAGGCGGCGGCCACCCGACTGCCGTGACACAAGTCGGGTCCACAGTAGCGACTGCCATTGGTACACGAGGGCTCTGAGCAGATGACGAACGTTCGCTTATTTGATATCTGATCACTCACCTCAACAGTCAAGGTCCATTGTACCTTGCGGGTATACGTTACAACAGTGAACTTTGTCCTTAGGATGCCGCAGTGCGTAAGGTTACCAGACCATGGTACTAATCTGCAAAGCAGACGAGTAACGTTATCAGTTGAACGATCCTTTCGCAAGTAGTGAGCCCTCTCATTGGCTGATGAGTGCCTAAGCGATCCGGAAAAGTGCATTTAAGTTATGCCAAGCCACGTACCTGTCCATTGGGCAGCCCAGTGAACGCTTATGAAAACCAGATTAGTACCGGCACCGTGGAGTGAGCAACCCGACACAACGTCACAATCTTTCGCAGCCCTGAAGCGAGCCGCCAGGCACGAAATAGGTAGTGGAGTCACGATTGCTTTAGACATTCGGACCGATTGTGAGTTACTCCTGTCATATCATGGATACTAAATACGACAATCGATATACCTTGTATTAGGAATCATACGGCATACCCGTCTTCTCACCTTCAGCTTAGCTGCTTGAGGCCCCGTCACAATAATTGGTAGCGCATAATCATGTGAGTCTGCCAAGGACAATAAGAACACCAGAGCGAGTCTATCAGATGATAAATGGTGCACGACACGCGGGAGGGCACATAGGTGCAAAGTAGTCTTTCTTCAGACCGTCACTTTCGGATTCGAGCGAAGACCTGTCATCTGGTGCCTTTTTCGACCCGTCCACGGAACGTCACATCAGATAAGAGGTTTAGGCAATATAGGAAAGCATCCCCGCATGGTTGTATTGCATTGTGAAAGTCCTGGGTTGGCCAACTTCCCCGAGGTAGAATTATGTTGGAGCATATGAAACTTGGTTCAGGGGGAAGGCAGGAAATCGCCGATGCTTACGGGAATTGCCATTGACTAAATTGATCGATCTGCCGGAAATCGCTTCTGTGCCTCGATCCTTCTGGTGGTCAACGATAGCCTCATATAGTCTCAAATTGAGCCTCAAACGGAAAAATCGCGCAGTTCCTTCGAAAGGCGAGTGTTTCACGAAATGCCACTCTGTTAGCTTACAAGGGTGCGCAGTTTCCGATAACGCTACGGTCATCACTGGTACTATCGGGTCGGAGACCACGATGGCGCGGCGCTGTCGGCTAATTTAAGTTGCCATTAACCGGGACGACAGGGAGGGGCGCCGCCGCACGGGGATCGCAAACGCGGAAGACGATGACAAACGTTCACGTCGTCGACGAGACGTACCTCCAATTGTACCCCTCTGGGATCGCACACCGTCCGTCGACACCAAACCGAGAGTTCATGTCGGAGCCACTTGAAAGGTGCGATGAACGGCGAAGCCAAGGATATCCACAGCGTTTCCCCTTGTTGTCACTGCTAAGTAGACTATGTTCACGATCCGAAGTGCCGAACACGACACCGGCGATGTTAAATATCGCGAAATTGGAAATGCCAGAGAAGCTATCTTGATCGAGGCAACTTTGACTTCGAGACAGAATAGTGACACCTGTCATGAAATCTTTATTGTGAACGAAAGACAAGACATATTACCATGGGCTGCTACATTGCTTCAGCTATGGGAGTTGAGACTGTGGTCTTGCATGGTAGCCTGTAACCAATTGTGGGGGAGGCATTGCATCTTCAGATAGGGAAAGGAAAATGCTAGACTGCGGGCGAGTTGAAGAGCCAACTTGGGTGACCACAGTGTTTCGACGGTGTTCGGCCGAGGATGGTTCTCTCTGTTGCACTCGATCTGGGACCACGTTTGGCAGAGCGGGTACTCGCCAGGTGCGGCAGAAGATACATTTCTACTGCACTCGCGAGTCCGATGAGTTCTGTGCAGGTTGTCTTGCTGGTTGCAGCGGGAGACCTCCCCACTGATGGTCCATGCTGAATGGGTTCCATGCACTTGCCAACGGAATTCACGTCGGAGAGAGGGATGCCGCACATCGGCAAAGTCGGAGTTTGATATTTATAATCCGCTTCTGAGCCGATAGGCTCACAAGCTATATGCCGCGCGGCACCGGGGGTCCCCGATCATGAATCGTTCTGAAACCCATCCGAGGAGTCCGAAAGGTCCGCACGGCTCTTCGTCAAAAAGGGATGGCGCCGTTTGTGTCGTCATTTGATACCCCCAGCTTACTGGCCCGCTGGAGATGGCGACAGAACGTGATCCATTGCTGTCGGGCAGCCCGCACGGCAACGTCAATAAACGGTCGCGTTCGCCTCAGGTCGGGCCCCTGGAGATCTCAAGGTCGACACGTTATGCAATTCTGGCTGGCCTTTGGTCAGCTACGTTTCTTTCGGTCAGTGTCTCTTAGCGTGAATCTAGACGTTTTTGACGATCTCTCCTCGTGTGACAGTCTCTCAACAGTACGTACCATTGAACCATTCTCTTGGTGTGGAATGGGTCTAATCGAACCTATAGCTACCCTGGTGGCGACCTGTATGCGTTCAAATGTCGTCCCCAATTCAGCCATAATTGACCACTTCCGGCGCAGTGCTTCCCTCCATCTCATCAGAGTTCAAGAAGTCCAACCAGGCGAGTTGGTTGGGAACATCGTAAATGCTTATGGAATAGGGTATCCGACCCCAACTGATGTACCTCGGTCCTCAGATACCTGTTGGCAGTTTGCACATTTACGCCGCTTTACGGTCGCCTCTGCAATGTCTTGGGACGGAGAGGCGCCAATCAAACGGCGGTCGTTGTTGCGGCGTTAGGAACCGCTGCGTGCGGATACTCAAGCAACATGGAAATGCTTACTTTGGCTAGATTCGTACGTTCCCTCAATTGTGTGCGCCCACTCAAAATATTAACTCCTAGTAGTTGTCTGGTATGGGTGGAGGAGGCATTTTCACGACCTCATCGTGAGTCTTGGAATATTCCAGATTCGATCCCATCTAATCTTGACGCCCATTATACAGGATCGTTATAAGTGACATGTATAGTTTGCGTGTCCGTTTCCGTTTCAATGATTACGCTGCGGTGATCATTAACATGACACAGTCTAGAGGCTTGGCACAAGGTGTTGCTGCGTTATTCAATGGTGTACGTTCCCGATCCTTAGTTTTTATGTGGCGTCATTCAATTCTTTTAGCTCGGCATGGGACTTGGAGGACCCGTTGGGGGTCTTGTGAGTGATTTGTGAGAACTGTCCATCTTCATCTAGCCGAAGCTTTAATTTATCCTATTCCGACAGGTTTGGATGGCGATGGGCGTTTATTCTGCAGTTACCCCTTTTCGCATTATCACTCATTCTAACCACATATAATTTGCACTACGTAACCCCCGTAAGCTTCGTTGTCACAAGCTCCGACCAACTTTCTAATACCTCTGCAGGGAAAGGCTAAAAGCGCCAAGGACGTACTAAAGAGAGTGGACTGGGGTGGCAGCTTCACACTCCTGGTGGCAGTGCGTGGTTATCTCTCGTTAACCAAAATTTTGGACAAATTGACCTTGACAGGTGGGAGCTTTCTTGACGTTCCTGAGTATGAAGTTCAATGAAGACTACACGGTATATTTTTTGCCGCATTCCTATTGCAGAATTTGATCTTGCCATAGTGGGATGATCCCTGGGTCATGGTTCCGCTTTCCTTGGCCTGTGCTTTTTCTGTTGCATTCGTACTGGTGGAGCTACTGGTTGCCCCAGAGCCTGTGCTTGCGCCGTTCCTATTGAAGCAGCCCGTCCCTGTTTTGGTGGGGACAAGCAACTTTCTCGTCTCCCTCTGCAACTTCTCGGTCATGTATTTTTACCCCATGTGGTTCCAAACTGTAGCCTTAACAAGTGCGTCCATAGCAGGTGAGACATCCCTTTCATGACATGCACTAAGACGTATTTGTAACAATGAAAGGCCTTCATTTGCTGCCAAATAGTATTTCCATGTCTATCGGATCGCTGCTCGCTGGGTGAGTCGTTTGTGTCCTGTGTTTGCTGCATTCAGAGTGCGTTGACGGATTAATAGTTGGATGATGCATCGTACGGGAAAATATAAAACGATTAATGTCGTTTTTGGCTTCTTTCCATTCATCGGAATCGCCTTGATTACTCTCATTCACGAAAATTCGGGTCCACTGCAAACATGGCTCAGCATTGTAATTTTTTCAAAATATTTCCCCCGCGTCGCATCAGGCTGACCATGCAACGACAGATCCCGCTTGGCTTTGGGAACGCTGTGGTGTTGCAAACGATGTTGAGTACGTGCTTGCACGTTTTTCGATAGAAAACATCAACGTTTGACCGTTCTTCATTGCCACTATCAGTTGCATTGCTAGCGCATTTGCCCGGTGTGTGTCAAGGGGAAACGAACATGATCACATCGAACTCACAATGATGCACAGAGGACTCGATGGCTGTTGGGACAGGTTTCGGACAGGTTTTCCGCGGCGTCGGTGAGTCACCGGTTCTATCCTTGTTGTGAATGCCCTCCGACGCATTTATGTCCAGGACAAGTGTGTGGTGTCGCCGTCTCTTCCGCCCTGTTCCAATCCAAACTCAATTCAGAATTGCGCGCACGCATCCATACGCCTGACGCGAACGAGGTGAGGGTCACGATATACCACTTTCCCAGACATCGCGACCGACGGCCACTTATTGTCGCAGATGATCAGTCGCATTCGGCATTCGACAACGCTTGTCGCGCGACTTTCCCCTGATTTACAGCGTGCCGCGAGGGATTCGTATGCCGTCTCCCTCCGTGCGGTGTTTTTCCTTGCGGCGTGTTCGACGCTCTTGGCGTATATCGTTCGACTTCCGGTCAGTTGTGTCGTTGTACTTTTCGTAACACTTGATCCAAGCATGCTCCTTTCCGGATACTGACATGACGACGTTTGCAGATTCCTGATAAAGATCTGGAGCAGAGTGGGAAGATGAGAGCGGACGCTACATCGGATGCGTCTCGGGCGGAAGCACAGACGACGCGAAGTGCACGCGCGATCCATTCGGACGACGACGAAGTAGATGAATAGGGCGAGAAATGCGGGTTGGTAGTGGTTACACCCAGTGCACAATCGCGACGGCGTCAATCGGCGACTGTCAGCTTTCAAGTCCATCGATGAGACGGTAGGTCTGGTGCTTCGAAACGGTGAGGTAGGAGCTGGTCGGACCGAATTATTATTTTAGATCAACGTCACTTTGAGCGCGATGATTGGGTGTGCCACCGCTCGAACACACCTTTTTTTTTCCCTTTCCCATACCTTTTTTTAATATGTTGCTTCTCATCATTGGGAAAATGAATCAACGGCCGGAACGAGAGCCGCAGACGAAGACTACTACCTCACGTTTTTATTAGATACTTATTACGATATAGATGGATGGTTTGTCCCTCTCTTTTACGTCTTCATTGAACCGCGTTTTAAAGTGAGCTTTGAACGTGGGTACCGTTGCTCTATGAAGCAGGAGATGGCATGCATCTCTCAGCCGAGCCCCACGGATAGATAGCACCGAAGCAGTACTATGGCAGTATGACCTACTTCGAGACTCGCTCACCCTCTGACAGCCTTTCGTGATCGGCCGGATAGCGACAGACCTACACACACACACAAAATTTCAAATCGAACGTTGGATATCCATCCAAGAACGCCCACGATTCTGAGAGTCTGCATTCTTCCCTTTCCGTTTTTGCGTCAAAGACGATATCACTCATGAACTCTCTTTTTGCTGTTCGATAACGCGTCTTTCTTTATCGGAGATGGATTACCCTAGAAGGGAGGGATTGGGTATGGGGGGGCGCATGTGAGCGAAAACGATTGTTTGAGAACTATATTTGTAAAACGTAGCAACGCTACCCAAGAGCAACCACGTGTTGGGTTGGTTATCGGGGTCAGGTTGTGACACTTGATACGGAGAAACGTGTTTGATGTATCTGCGAGCCCTCCCCCCCGCGTCCGAACCGGTCAAAGCCGGAACAGATGGGTTGTCGGGTTGGGGTGGACTCTGATTGTTTCTTTTATATATATATTTTTGTTCAAAGGCCATTGTTTTACGCTACCGTCTTGACAATGAGAAGTTGGTCACGGGGTATGAGGATACAGATATACAAGCAACGGGGAGGAAGGACAAAACATATACCCACAAAAGAAGGAAAACGAAAAAAGAGATGAGAGCAAAAGCAAAAAAAAAAGGGACAGTGAAAAACGAACGCCACTCAATCACTAACCAGAAGAAGAAGAAAAATCCCATTCGCCCAAACCCGTCTCAAAGTTGTGCATCACATCCACCCCGATCAGCTATCACGCATCACGCATCATTTGACATCCACCCCTTCGTCCGCGTCGGCGCCCGGCCCCGGTTCACATTTTCCTCCTCTGGGCATTCCGTCGTTCGCCTTCGACACAGACGAACGTCACGAGGACGTCTCCGGTGATGGTTAACCCGTGTGGCGTGATGTGGATCAATCCGGGATTTGATCCCGCACAAGGCAAGTAGGTCGCGGCGGGTGCTTGTTTGCTATCGTTGCTGGCCATCTATCGGAAGAGGGAGGAGGGAATGGAATGAAAGAGTCCATCAATGAAACGAACCAACGCCAAACGATCAAGAAACATCGGGAGAAGGAAGAGGAAGGGAAGGGAAGGGAAGGGAAGGTGAAAATAGGGTGGATCCCACGTACCAACGACGAATCATTTTCGAACGACCACTTGTAGGATTGTCCGTTGAGCGCTGTAAACGTTCGTGATCTGTTGTTGTTGTTGTTATTATTATTGTTATTTTATTTTATTTTTTCAATTTCCATCGAAGCAAAAAGGCACTCA
>QFEF01011646.1:0-11857 GCA_003316035.1 Neoboletus subvelutipes | reverse complement strand
ACGATCTGTGACTGACCATCAAAATACATCTAGATCGGTTGCTGCTTTGAGCACACCACTAGCTGTAGGTCATCCACTTCGTCATACTCGTCCCCAGTGAGCAAGACCATGCCCGACACCTTCCATCAACGTCATTCGACCCTACTCTTCTTCAGACTCCCCTTCTCCTGTGCGCTCCTTAGTCCCTTGGGGAAGACCATTGATTCCATATCCGGTCTTACCGCAGCGACCTAGTCATAGCGACACACCTGTTCCTTCGACATCAAGGTCTTCGGCGACATATTCTGTCGCGACACCTCATTTGTCACCAAACTCTGATTCTGTTTCCTCGAGCTCTACGCTCGGAAACCCGTCCTCATACCATCCAGCACCGCAGGGTCTCATTGGACACCTTGCTGGTATCAACCTCGACGATCCATTCGCCTTACATGCCTTCTTGCATAGCTCTACTGAGCGCAGAAGACCTGTTCCATTCAACTACTCCCCTATAAATCTTCGCCTCACCACTGCTTATATTCGTGATGAGCCCGATCCAGCAATCCAAGACGTGCTCTGTCTCAAGTTCTATTCCACACCCACATTTGTCTCGGGCGTTGGCATACTCAGACGTGACGTGCGATTGGTTCCCGACGGCCCGGGCAGCTGGGCTCTTGTCAGAGACAGACCCCACTCCCAAACGCGCCTTATCTCGGGACTCACCGATACCACGCGCGACAACAGTGAAGAGCGAAGACAGCGCAGAGAGTATCAACTGCGCTTTAACCTCTCAGGCTTACGCCGAAGGGGTATGGGAGGTTGGACCGGACAGCAAGATGATCGTCCGTTATAGCCCTCGTGAGACATCTCCGAGGATAAAGTCGAAGACGCCGGATTTGTTATATCCGCCATCTGCCGAACTTTCTTTTAGGTCGTTACCGTCTTCTGGATCGGATATTTCTAGGACACCCTCATCGGATCATGAGGTTAATGCCTACCGACATCTTTATCACCAGGCTTTGTTGAGTCGGCAGTTAGCCGACAAGGAACACCAGCTCGCGATCGCTGAGCGTCAGCTCACTCGCAATGAGCTTCTTAAGGAGAACACGGAGTTGAAAGGTAGAGTCCGCGAACTAGAGAACAATCTTGAAGTGGAGGAAGAGATGACGGCAGAGCTGAATCGCTTCCTTACTAAGAAGAAAAAGGAGGTTCGTGACTTACATGATACCATTATAGCTCGCTCTGCTCATGATGCCCTCCAACGACGAGCTCTACAATTCGACGGACTACCAGGTCCTCTACCAGCAGCGGATAGAGGAGTTCAAGACCAGGCCGTACGACGGCGCGTATTTTCAAAAGAAGACCGACTGGCTGAAGGCAGAAGTGCCTCGCCGGGTCTGGCCGCTGCCAGTGTACTTCGGAGGTCGGTATGTAGGAGAGTCGTGGCCCAACTGAGGGCTAGCAGACTTAAAGTCTTATCATCATGAATCCTTTAAAGACTTTTACTTAAACTTCTGGGTTATGAATGGTAAAACGACGAACTATTTAGAAGTTCCTTATCATGTTAAAATTTCTAATGACGATTGCTTGACTCTTCGATCGATCGCATTTGTAGGTTCTGACACTGTGTGTCCGAATCCTCATTATTTTGGGGAACTACATTTTGCTGATTTCGAATCTGTCGCTTCGCTGCCGATGCCCAAGTGGTATCTTGAGCACGAATCATTTCGTGATAGTCTTTTAGCATCATTTGATTACCATTCCACCCATTTGTTTCCTCCTCTGCCCCTTCCTCCTCCTTTGCCTGTGTCTACGGTCCCTTCTCTCTCGTGGGGTTCAGTTCCGATGCCAGGGGGATTAACTTCTTCATCTGACACGGAGTTGATGACATCATCACCGAACCTAGAACCGTCTTCCTCCTCTGGTATTGATCCGTGATGGAACGTTATGGTGTCTGGCCCAAGTATTCCCTCTGCTCCATCGTTCACTTCTTCTACTCCTTTGATCACGCATGCTGACGAAATTCCTCTGTCGCAGACTCTCGCTGTAAACCTCTTCATCCTATAAACGATGACGTCCCAGTTCAAGATCGATTCCAACCTCCAGTCTCGTATTCCTTTGCTCAAGGGTTCTTCGAACTATACACAGTGGGCTTTACAGCTCCGCAATGTTCTAACCCTTTCAGAGACATGGAATATCGTAGCAGGTACCAAGACGTTTCCCATGGGCGCAGGTGTTACCTTGGACGACCAACAGAAATGGGAACAGAAGGACCAGGGAGCTATGGCTATGATCGCCATCTTCACTACCCCGGACATGCAATCCCGGCAGACTTTCACATATGACACAGCTCACACCTCTCTTGCTAAAACCCTTTGGGATACCTTGAGGACGCTCTACGCACCTTCCGGTGTTACCAGAAACTTTTATATCTTTCGCGAGGTGTCTCAGCTCCACATCGCCGAGGGTTCCGATCTCTCCGAGGGCTTGAACAAACTCAACGCTCTCTTCGACCAGCTCGCTGCTGGTGGCATTCTCTTGCCCGATAATTTGAAGGCAATGATGATTCTTCAGGCGCTTCCATCTTCTTTCGACACCGTTATTAGCACCCTGGTTCACTCCATGGTTGTTGCTAATTTTACCCCTGACAAGATCTTACCCAAGATCATGTCTGAGACATACTTGCGTAATACGCAACCTTTAGCGTCTCGTGCGCGTGCTCAGGTAGCGCAGGCAGATGCAGTTCGCATCTCGGCAGTTCGCCGTGCACCTTCTGGGGGACAGAAATGTTCTCATTGTGGAGGAACGCATGCCTCTGACCGATGCTGGACCAAGTATCTGCATTTGCGACCGGTGCGTGGCGGTAACGCCCCCCGGAAACAAGGAGCTCCGGCTCAACAGAGCCGTGATGCCAATGTGGTGCGGTCAGCGCTGAAGCAGCACAGACAGCGAGGTTCGCGTGGGGGTAAAGGTAAGGGTAAAGCCCGAGCCCACAGTGTTGAAACCGATACCGAATCGGATGCCGCTTACGCGGTAGATGGAATTGATGCTGTAGAATATGCTGGAGATGAACCGGTTCACCTTTCTTGGGCTGATGAAGTGGAAGCTTCAGATGGAATGGCGGGGCCAAGCTGCTTTCGCGCACGGGCCCACAGCTTCTCCGTCTGAGGGCCCATCTACAGGAGTTAAGCAGAAAGGTTTCTATGGGGACAGTCGCAGAAATGCAGACGGATCATGGAAACATGGTCTTGATTCCTCTGAGCTAGTCGCCTGGGACGGTACAGAAGTCTTTGTGGGTATATAGATGAAGAATGCGACTACGATTTGGACTGGTACGACGGGATGTTTTTCCCCGCTGAGGACACAGGATCAAAACAAGAGACCATGCGCGAGTATTGGATGGTTGATAGCGGTTGCTCCCATCATCTTACTCCGTTTATCGAGGATTTCGCACATCTTGGTACTCAAACCAAGAACACAACTACAGCTGACGGAAACGTTATGACCATGACTGGACCAGGTCACGTTATCCTGTCGCAGAGATCGGGACGTACAAAGAAAGAGCCTTTTGTGCTCCATGGAGTATGGTTTGCTCCGCAGGCTGCTCACCGATTGCTTTCGGTTGTAGCACTCACCGATGAAGATTTCCGGTGCGAAATAACCAAGGATACGAAGATTTGGGATAAGTCGGGACGTTTGGTAGTGCAGGCCTCTGCCTTGCTGCCAAACAACAAGCTTCACTGGTTCAAGTCGACTCAGATAGCTCCAGGAGCTTGTTCAGCTTCCCTTCAGGATCTCAATTCGTCCGAACTGTGGCATCTGCGATTTGGACACTGTTCCAATCCAGTTTTACGACACGCCCACAACACTACCAAAGGAATGCCTAAACTCGATGTGCCTGATAGCTCCAAGCCATGTCGAGGCTGTGAGCTCGGGAAGGCGCATCAACGACCTTTCTTCGAGTCCAAGAAGCACGCCTCTAGGCTGCTTGCTCTTGTGCACTCAGATCTTGTTGAATTCCCTATACAGTCTAGGAATCATAACAAGTGGATGTTGACTTTCATCGACGACTTCTCTGGTTTCTCTGCCGTCTATTTTCTTCGCAGGAAATCCGATGGGCCTCAAGCTTTTCAAGATCTAGTTGCTTGGTCGGAGACCCAAACCGGGTACACTCTGGCCTCTCTGCGTTCGGATTGTGGGGGGGAATACATGAACTCTGAGTTATCTTCGTTCCTCACGAATCGAGGCGTTGAACACCAGACTTCTGTTCCTCGTACTCCACAACAGAACGGACATGCAGAGCGATTTAATCGCACTATCTTGGAAAAGGCTGAAGCTTCCCGGCTACATGCTTGTCTTCCGCCATCATTTTGGCAGGACGCTGTAGAGACTTCATTACACATCTATAACAGACAACCGATGCGACGCCTCAAGTGGCACACACCCATAGCTTTATGGAGTGGAGAAGATCCCATGAAACGACCCAAACAACTATCTATGTCTGTCTTGGGGACGCCGAGCTATGATCTTGACTATTCGAAGAAGAGGAGGTGAGCGAGGAGTGACAAGGTCCAAGACTCAGGGTAAAGTGGTCTGTGAGCTAAGAAGCTCCTGAGTGGATCTCTGGTTGTAAGGGAAATATCCAAGAGAACTAGACTGGGGATAACCTGGTCAAGTCTCTGGGTCTTATATATCATCTCTATGTATGTACATGTGTACTACGGATCTACCGATGTAGAGACGGTGATTAAATACATGAGGGAAAAGGATGCATCAAGCATGAGGATAAAGCGTGTATCAAACATGCTGAAGGAGCGTGTAAGAAGCGCTGCTTCTGAAATGGAAGAGAAGTTAAACATGTGCCAGACATGTGGAACGGAAATGAATAACATGCGTCAAGCATGTGTGTGACTAAATATAAATAAGTGCACAGCACGGAGATGAAGAGGAAACAACATGAGGACGGGGGTGTGTCTAACACGAGTACAACATGTGTTGTAGATGTCTTGCATCGTGGCGTATAAGATTGATGATCGGGATGTCATCACATCTAGGGTTTAGAGTCAGGTGATACTAGTCACGAGACTAAGGGATGTATCATGTGATGTCGAATCACGTGATGAGGAAGTCATGTGACACTAGGTCACGTGATAAGTGGCGCTGAGGGCCATACCAGCTGAAGGGAACTATCTTCAGTATAGAGATTAGAATCGATCTAATCATATCTGATAAGATGAGATAAGATAACTTGATCAAAGTTATCGTGTGCACGGATCGAGCCGTAACATCCCAATGTGTCATATTTCAAGGTCTTTGGTTGCCGTGCCTATGTCTTTGTGCCACAGGCCGAAAGACCCCATAAGTTATCTCCTAAAGCCGAGGAGATGACTTTCATAGGCTACGAGAAAGGTTCCAAAGGTTACCATTTCTGGTCTAAATCCAGATCTCGCGTTGTCATTTCATCCACAGCTACGTTTGACGAACTCGAATATCTGAATTGTCCCAAAGACAAGACTGACAAACCTCCCCCTATTCCTATCCCACTATGTGCCAATGACTCTGATCAGGAACAAGACGACGGTCTTTACGTTCCAGATCTTCCCAGTAATCCACCCGGAGCAGGAAACCTGCAACAAGCTGCTCCTCCTCCTCTTCCGCCACAGGCGCCACCAAGGCAGCAACCTGCGCCTCCAAGGCAGCCACCTCGTCCTCCTCCACCTCCAACTGGTCCTTCACGTTGTAGACCAGTTGTTGAGAGCTCTCCTTCGTCTGATTCGGATGTACATATGGAATCACCACCATCGCCTCCCAAGCGATCGGCTGAGGTACCACCTCGCCCTGGACCCTCTTCTCCTATTACAGGAAAGAGACAGCATGAAGCTGAACCCAGTTGGGATCATCGTCCAGGTGTGGGATACAACCCATATACTCCTCATACAGCGACACCGCCTGCACCAAGGTGTGTGATGGAGAGATTCGATATTTCTTATCGACATCCTTTACCAGAGTTACGTCAGGAAATATTTCCGCCAAGGCCTGTTCGTGCCAGGCAACCGCGTATTGTCCCCGATAATGCCTATGGCAATCGACCAGCTGTTGATATCAAACGTGACATACAGCAGGGACGTACTCTGATTCCGGAGGAGCCACCAGTGATATCCAAAGATTCGGATCAACTACCGAAGTCCACTGGTGAAGACGAAGGTCATGGGAAGAACGTTTTCTCCCATGAGTGGTTCTCTTCTTTCCTATCTTCAGCCGTATCTGCTAGTGGCATACCTAATCAATACCGGGATACGCTTAAGCTTCCCAAAGAGGAAAAGAAGAAATGGTACTCTGCCATGGAAGATGAGATGAAATCCCTATGAGAAAGATCCGTATGGGAACTTGTGGATTTACCAGAGGGTCGTAACCCCATCACAGGGAGATGGGTGTTTGCACGCAAAGCTGACGGCCAATATAAGGCACATTTCGTCGCTAAAGGCTTTACTCAAGTCTTCGGAATAGACTACGAAGAAACCTTCTCACCGGTTGCGCGTTTTGAGACTGTACGTCTCCTTTTTGCTTTAGCAGCACTCGAGGATTGGGACCTCGAAGCCCTCGACGTTAAGACCGCCTTTTTGTTTGGCGAGTTGAGCGAGGAGATCTATATGATCCAACCGGAAGGATTCGTAGTAAAGGGGATGGAGAACAAGGTTTGTCGCCTCAAGCGCGCAATATATGGCCTTAAGCAAGCCGCGCTGCAATGGAGTCGCACATTACATGATTCACTCCTGAAGATGGGATTTGTCCGAGTTTATTCGGATCCAGGAGTTTATATCCACATCCATGGTGATGTTATCATCATTTTTCTTATTTACGTGGATGACGGTATTTTTATGGGCTCAGATAGGAAGTACCTTCTTGAGAAGAAGGCACAATTCATGCATAAATGGGAGTCTCGGGATTTAGGCGAAGCCAAGGAGTACCTGGGGATGCAGATCACCCATGATAGAAAGAAGCGGATCTTGAGGTTGGACCAGATCGCCTACACGGAGAAGATCATCAAGCGCTTCGGTTTGCAAAATGCCCGATATGCGCGCACCCCACTTCCCTCTGACTATGTTCCCTCACCTTCTACCTCCGACGCAGACCCTGTTCATCGCAACCGATTTCAGCAGATTATCGGTTCTCTTTTGTTCGTCATGCTAGGCACCCGACCGGACCTTGCATATGCAGTCATCAAGATGGTGCAGTTCTCAGCTAATCCTTCAGAGGAACACATTCAGAAGGCTCTGTACATCATGCGATATCTCGCTGGTCATCCTTCGCTCTGCATAGAGTATTGTGGTAGCAATGGAACTGGCCTTGTGGCCTATAGCGACACTGATTGGGCCGGTGATGTAGAGACACGTCAATCGACAACCGGCTATGCAATCTTCTTGGCCGACAGGATTATTTCCTGGATATCAAGACGACAAAAGATGGTCACTCTCTCTTCTACCGAAGCAGAGTATGTTGCCATGGCGGAGGTGGCAAAGCAAATTTCTTGGATATGATCGCTGTTTGGCGAGATCGGCTTTCAGGTACTGCCTGTTGATATCTTAGCTGATAACCAGGGCGCTATCTTTCTCACATCAAACCCTGCTCAGGAAGGACGCACAAAGCACATTCCCATTCGGTATCACTATATACGCGAATGCGTACAAGATGGCAAGATACGCCTCTTCTATGTTCCTACACAGGAGCAAACAGCAGATATTTTCACCAAAAATTTGACTTTTACTAGGTTCAAGGACATACGAAAGCATTTAGCGCTCCTCCCTTTCCCTTTTACGAAGACACCAGCATGAATAGTGTAGGGGGGTGTTGAACTTATTAGTTCAATATGATACACTCTTCATACTTGCTTACTCCTATCTTATCTTATCTGGAAATGGACTCTTACTATAGAGTACGGTAGTACTTCTTTTTCGGTCGTTCTAGGCCCACACATGACTGTTGTTCGTTACAGGGCTAGACCTATGACATCATTATGACATCATAGACTCCAGACCACTTATGACGTCATTGGCTCTAGACCATGACGTCATACCCTTAGCCCTATCAGTCAGCATGACTGATCATGACGTCACCTATGATGTCATACCCTTGACCCCATCAGTCATCAGGTATAGGGCAGGTCCCCTTATATTGGGACTCCTCTTTAATCTTATTTACTATACGTATATAAGACTGGGAGCTCTCTCCCATATAATTTAACAACTCTTCTACCTCTATTTCCATCTGCTTGTTAGCAGATACTCAAGAGCTCTACAGGCTAGCTCTTCTCTTGCCCACCAGCAAGTCTTGTTGGGAAACCTCTGTCACCTTGTTCAGTGAGTTCTCCACTGACTTCCCTTCTTGTTGCCCTCTGCATCATTGGACGTTGGCCTGCCTGTCTCCAACTCCAATAATATGTCCCCACCAGGGACATGGTGGCGGACATACTCACAAAGCCACTTGCAAAGGACCAACATTGGAAATTTGTCCGAGGTATGGGGTTGCAGCTACACTCGAGTGGGAGTGACAAAATATCATTTACTCCGGAAGGAATTCCGGTGGTCCAGTCCTCCGAAGGGACTGGATAGGTTTGTGATCACTCAGAGTTAGGACTTGGAACTCCAGAGTGGCACCTGCTCTTACAGTACGGAGTCGCCACTCGGCAATGGCTTCTGCAACCATTACTGTACTTTTCCCTTCTTCCTTCATTCCTGACACTTATTGAGGTACAAGTGTGCCTAAAACAAATCATATATATAGTCCCTTTCTTCTCCACACACCTCAGTTGTTCTCGCCCTTAGGCAACAGCTGAGGTGAGTTGCTTACTCTACATTAACTACTCCAAGACTAATGTAAGGTATCATAGTTCCAGTACTTACAGGTAATTAAAGTTGTTCTCGCCCTTAGGCAACAGCTGAGTTCTGGTACTTACAGCACCGGACTTACTCCGCTGAACTCTGGACCTTCGGACCTCCAGACTTTAACAGGTTATGAGCCCTGCTCACACCAACTAAAGAAACAACTCACCCACTCGCGCATCCCTCAGCGCACTTGTGCAACCCCCAGCACACCCTTCGCTCCTAAGCGAACTCTGGCTACCGGCTACCTAACGCCACCCATCAAAAAACAAATCTCCTCCTGTCACTCCACCCTGTCCTGTCATCCGGCATGACATCGGATACTATCCAAAGTGATGAAATTCTAACCAGACCTGAAACCTTCCCACTATGGAAGGTCAAGACCACCAGAAAACTCCGTAGCAGCAAGGTTTTTGGAGTTGTTTCCAGAACGGACATCGCACCTACCCTTGAAACAACCAGAGTCACTGCTTTGAATGTCCACGACTGGCAGGAACGCGATGAAAAAGCCCACGGCATCATCCAGGAGCACATCTCCAATGCTCTCCTACTCAAGACAGAGTCTTGTGCCTCCGCAAAGGAACTGTGGGACAAACTAGTCACACTTCTTGATGCTCCGAGCGTATCCTCTGCCTTCCACATTTTCCAACAGCTATTCAATGTAAGTTGGAACGGAAACTCCGACGTTTCGGAACACATCGCATCGCTCCGAACCTCCGAGTCACGACTTGCTGGCATGAAATTCGCTGTCGACCCCAAGGTCATGGCTTTCATCCTTCTGAATTCCCTCCCAAAAACTCCAGAATGGGAGTTATTCAAGTCGTCGCTCATCAATACCATGGAAGACAGCAAGCTCACCTTTGATGTGGTAGTGTTAAAGACTGGTTTACTCCGGGATGAACTCTGGAACGCCGGAGTTGACTGGTGGGTCGGGACTTGGCTTCACCGTATGTGATGCGCCCTTACACGAGTCCTAGTCCCAGACTTCGGAGGTGTCGGAGGGTCGGAGGTAATGATGTTGATCATCGGTCACGACGTCAAGTCGAGTGGAGGTTTAGAGGAGAGTCTTCGAGACTCAGAGAAAGGACAGGAGTAATGCTTTGATTGATATTCAAACTGAAGAGATACAGGAGTGATCTCGAGGGTTTTTATACTACGGAGAGGTAGTATTAAGTAAGGGAGTGTCAAATATAGTGTCAACAGAGAATGTCAAATATTGTTGATGGAGGGTGTCAAATAATGTCAACAGAGCTGTGCTCCTAAGCAGAGCATTGGTACGGAGGAGAATGTGAAGTGAAGTCAGTAGGTATGCGAAGTGTCAAATATGTAAGCGAATGAATATGAACATATAAGGAGGGTGGTACAAGTCCGTAAGTCTGGAGTTGCGTCTTGGGTGAGAATGCACCGGAGTTCGTGTGTAGAGGCCAGGAGTCACGAATGGAGTACCGGAGTTGGACGGGATATGACAGTCCCCTAGATCGAAGGCTACATAGGATTACAAACATATTCAGTATGGTAGTATAATAGACAGAGTAGTATAGGGGACTAATAAGGAGTCCTTGATTCTGTCCCCCACATCATCTCATCCGAGCATGCTGCCTCAACTAACTTTGCCCATACTCAACTCTGCGCCACAGAGATAAGTTACAAGTTTTGATAGCAATCAATGTTTTCAAATGGCATGAAATGAAATAGCCGACCTTAGCTCAGTTGGAAGAGCACAAGACTGTAATGGATAAAGTCATCTTGAGGTTGCCTGTTCAAGCCAGGCAGGTCAGATTTTACACATATGACATGTTAGTGAACTTCAAACTATCAAGATTTCAGGCTGCATGATGTTGATCCAATTTTTTTTGCCTCAGAGGATGGGTGAGATGGGCATCACACATCACAATAGCAAAGCAAAAACATGCCCACCCCTCCCCTTCCAGAATTCAACTTTGGTAATCTGACCACTCATGACAAGGTCCTTGTGCAATGTCAATAACTCCAGGTTTTCCAACAGAACCCACATTCTCAGTCTAAAATCTGTCACTGCATCCTGTTCTGACAGAATTGGTGTCCTTCCATCACTAATGACAGAGGTGGCATGCAATATCTTAAGTGCCAAACAGGTGTCTTGGCTTAGTATTATGTCCCAAGTCACTATTTTGCATTACATACTTACACTGCAGGCAGGGGAATTTTAAGCTTAGCTATGACAGATGGGATAAATAGATAAGCTCAAATAGGCTATTCTAGGCTATTTTGGATGTATGTTTCAGCTATTATAAAGCTCTGAGTGAGCTATGATCTTTGGGCCAAATTCAAGCTCTGCCCATGTCAAGCACTAGACTGGTGTTTACCAGTCACATGAATGCAACTTTGCAAAATGACCAAGTCTGACACACTAAGAAATTTTAGGGAATAGCATGGGTACCAGATATCTGCACAGGTCTTAGGTATGGATATTATTATGATTCCCTACCTCTCAAGGTAGGGTATTTGTTATGTTTACTAGGGGAAGCAGCATAAGGGACTCAAACAACAAAGGTTCATGTGTTCCAGGAGTTCAGGTAACAGTCCAAGTAATGACCTTTGTGTAATGACATTCTAGAAAAAGTGTTATGGCTCAATGCCTACACACAATAACTTTGACTAAAGTTATCTAATCTTATCTTATCTGATCTGATTAGATCAAAATCTAATCCTATTCTGAAGATAGTTCACTTCAGCTGGCCTGGCCACTGCACCATCCCTAGTCATGTGACTGTGTCACATGACCTAACCCCTAGGATACAATGACATCATGATCATTGATCTTACAGTATTTAACATGATGCAAGACATCCGATCCGTGTTATGCCCCATGTTTGGAGTCTAGACCCTTAATCTAGATCTCCTCATGTTCACCTCATGTATCTTTCTCTTCTTTCATCTCTGTGCTGTGCACAACACTTCTTCTATGCACATGCATGCTTGATGCATGTCTTTCATTTCCATGCCTCATGTCTAGTATATGT
>QFEF01011642.1:0-11382 GCA_003316035.1 Neoboletus subvelutipes | reverse complement strand
TTCTAATCCTCTGATTATGGCAAGTAATTCCTGGTCAAAAATATCACAGTTTCGCTCAGCAGGGACGAAAGTCTGGGAGAGATAGCCACACAGCTTCAAGTCCCCATTTGGGTCGTGTTGTATCAGGACACCACTGGATGCTGTTAAGGACACATCGGTCATGATTGTTATGGCTCGATCCGTGCACACGATAACTTTGATCAAGTTATCTTATCTTATCTTATCTTATCAAGATATGATTAGATCAATTCTAATCTCTATACTGAAGATAGTTCCCTTCAGCTGGCTTGGCCATGAGCGCCACTCATCACGTGACCTAGTATCACATGACTTCCTCATCACATGACCTAGTGTCACATGACTTCCTCATCACGTGATTTGAACATCACATGATACATCCCTTAGTCTCGTGACTAGTATCACCTGACTCTAAACTCTAGATGTGATGACATCTCGATCATCAATCTTATATGCCATGATGCAAGACATCTACAACACATGTTGTACTCATGTTAAACACACCCCCGTCCTCATGTTGTTTCCTCTTCATCTCTGTGCTGTGCACTTATTATTATTTAATCACACACATGCCTAGTGCATGTTATTCATTTCCGTTCCTCATGTCTGGCACATGTTTAACTTCTCTTCCATTTCAGAAGCAGTGCTTCTAACACACTCCTTCAGCATGTTTGATACACGCTTTATCCTCATGCTTGATGCATGTTACACTTCATGTATTTAATCTCCGCCTCTACATCGGTAGATCCGTAGTACACATGTACACATAGTAGAGTGCTATATAAACCCAGAGCCTAGCACTGGCATCCCCAGTCTAGTTCTCTTGGATAATCCCTAACAACAAGAGTTCCACTCAGTAGAGGTCTCTGTACCTCAAAGATCACCTTTAACCCCTGAGTCTTGGAAGTTGTCACTCCTCGCTCACCTCCTGTTATTCTACAGTCAATTCTTAGCTTGGCATCCCCAAGACGATAGATAGTTGTTTGGGTCATTTCAATGATGGTGAAAGGTTGATTGGGGTTATTGAAATTGGGACAGGTGAACCCAAGATTCCAACAGAGGTGCAGAGGGCAACAAGAGGGAGATCAGTGGAGAACTCACTGATGAGTGTTGATGATGGTTTCCTGACTAGACTTGCTGAGTGGGTAAGAAGAGCTCAGCCTGTGAAGGAGCTCTTAGAGTCTGCTAAATAGCAGATACAAACAGAGGTAGAAGAGTTGTTAATTATAATGGGAGAGAGCTCCCAGACTATATATGTATTGTATATGGAGTTAAAGAGGAGTCCCAGCATAAGGGGACCTGCCCTATGTTATGGCTCAATGCCTACACATGATAACTTTCAATAAAGTTATCTTATCTTATCTTATTCTGATCTAATCAGATCAATATCTGATTCTATACTGAAGATAGTTCCCTTCAGCTGGCTTGGCCACTATGCCACTTCAATCACGTGATTTGATATCACATGACTTCCCCAGTCATGTGACTGTGTCACTTGACCTAACCCTAGCCTGCAATGACATCATGATCATTGATTCTATAGTAATCTAACATGGTGCAAGACACTTGATCTATGCAATGCCCCATGTCTGGAGTCTAGAACATCTATCTAGATCTCCTCATATTCTCCTTATGTCTTTCATCTCCATGCTGTGTACATTCTTTCACATATGCACACACATGCTTGATGCATGTTTGATCTTCCATTTCAGTGCCTCATGTCTAGCACATGTTGTATGTTACGACCGGTGTAACAAATAACGCGTATGTGGAAGACTGAAGTCAACAGCGCTACGGACAGGTCTTCCTCTGAAGACAACGGCGACCTTCTTGGTCTGCAAGTGGATCACCTGATTGGTGAGCAGTGTGCAACGGTTGTGGCGACCTCAGCGGGTATGCTGTTCACAAGGCAATGAGCGGGCTCCCTCCAGGCACACAAGGAGTAGTCGGCTATGGACAGGTCGTGGGCAAGGCACCTGTATCTGGGCACAGCCTCTGGGCAATAGGCGGCTGGCACGGCTAGCATTGGGCAATGGCTAGTGGATCGATCCTCTGACCGATGGCAAAAGTGGTCACACCTCCCTATAGAAGGTTGACAGTTACTCAACCGAGCTTCTGATTGACAGAAGATCGAGATTAAGATTTAGACAATATGAAACACCGGTTTCGCGATGCTGGCACAGGCACTGACAGCGAAGACTTCAAAATCCACGTAAGATTGCGTAGATCAAAGTTAGAGTTACATGGGCGGCAATTCTAGCTATTTATACTAAGCCCCTTTAGGGCTGGTTTCAGATAGAATCTCCACTCTAAAGTAAAAGAGGAAATGACGCATTGCGTCGCATATGATGCAAAAGGAAAGACATGTCGCGTCGCGTAAGATATAAAGGGAAGGGACACGTCGCATGAAGTATAAAAGGAAAGACGTGTCGCGTGAGTTATAAAAGGAAAAGACACGTCGTGTGAAGTATAAAAGGGAAGACGTGTCACGTAAGTTATAAAAGGAAAAGACGCGTCGTGTACCAAAAGAAGAGGACGCGTCAGGTAATATGAAATAGGAAGCTGCGGGTGCAGCTGAACTAAATAGAAGGAAATGAACTGCAGCCAGTGAGCCGTGATGAAATGGATATGAGTCATATATGAGAGAATATGACTTAGGAGTGTAAAAGGTCTGCAGTAGGAAATGAGAGAAGTCCCGGGTGAGATTACGGCTGGAATAATGAGGTGTCCAAGATGCCTTCCCATACCTCCTGTGGGATGTCTAGGTCTGGGAGGATGTCATTCCAGAGGGAGTCAGGTATCGGAGTGGATACCGATAGGTCAGGGGATGCCATAGGCAAGAGAAAAATGGTACCCCCTAGGACACTTGTAACATTGTACTTCTCTTCCATTCTAGAAGCAGTGCTTCTACCTCATGTTTGACACATGTTTAGATTCTCTTCCATTGTGATGCATGGCACATCACACATGTTTTACATAACTTCCTCATGTTGACCATGAGTTACCCCTATTTAGTGTAGCATCTATAGATTAGATCACAACACATGTAAATTATATAGATCATATATAAAGACCAAGGACCTAGCACTGGATCCCCAGTCTAGTTCTCTTGGATATTCCCTTACAACAAGAGTTCCACTCAGTAGAGGTTGTTAAGCCTCATCAATCACTTTACCCTTGAGTCTTGGAAGTTGTCAATCCTCACTCACCTCCTATTATTCTATAGTCAGATCTTAGCTTGGCATCCCCAAGACTAATAGTAGTTGTTTGGGTCATTTCACCCTATACCCAATGACTGATAGGGTCAAGGGTATGACATTATAATGATGTCATGTATCAGTCAGCATGACTGATAGGGCTAAGGGTATGAAGTCATAGTCTAGAGCTATGACATCATAGGTCTAGCCTGTGATGAACAACAGTCATGTAGAGGGCTAGAGCGACCAAAAGAAATACTACTGTAAGAGTCTGTTTGAAAGATAAGATAAGAGATAAAAGATAGGGTAAGCTAAGTATGAAGAGTGTACCATATTGAACATAACAAGTTCAACACCCTCCTACACTATTCATGCTGGTGTCTTTGGTAATGGGAAAGGGAGGAGCGCTAAATGCTTCCATATATCCTCAAACCTAGCAAAAGTCAAGTTCTTGGTAAAAATATCTGCTGTTTGCTCCTGTGTGGGAACGTAAAAGAGGCGAATCTTGCCATCTTGAATGCATTCACATATATAGTGATAGTAAATAGGAATGTGTTTTGTGCGTCCTTCCTGAGCAGGGTTGGATGTGAGAAAGATAGTGCCCTGATTATCAGCTAAGATATCAACAGGCAGTACCTGAAAGCTGATCTTGCCAAACAGAGAGTGAATCCAAGAAAGTTACTTTGCCACCTCCGCCATGGCAACATACTCTGCTTCTGTCAAGGAGAGAGTAACCATCTTTTGTTGTCTAGAAAGCCATGAAACAATGCCATCAGCTAAAAAGATTGCATAACTGGTTGTTGATCGACGTGTCTCTATGTCACCGGCCCAGTCTGTGTTGCTATAGGCTACTAAGCCAGTTCAATTGCCTCCATGATACTCGATGCAGAGCGAAGGATGACCAGCGAGATATCGCATAATGTACAGAGCCTTCTGAACATGGTCCTCTGAGGGATTGGCTGAGAATTGCGCCATCTTGATGACTGAATATGCAAGATTGGGTCATGTTCCTAGCATAACGAACAAAAGTGAACCAATTATCTGTTGATAATGGTGATGCCGATTGGCATCAGGCATGGAGGTAGAAGGCGAGGGAATATAGCCAAAGGGAAGTGGAGTGCATGCATATCAGGCATTTTGCAAACTGAAGTGCTTGATTATCTTCTCTGTGTAGGCGATCTGGTCCAACCTCAAGATCTGCTTCTTTCTATCATGGGTGATCCACATCCCCAGATACTCCTTGGCTTCACCTAAATCCTGAGACTCCATTTACACATGAATTGTGCCTTCTTTTCAAGAAGGTACTTCCTATCAGAGCCCATAAAAATACTATCATCCACATATATAAGAAAAATGATGATAACATCACCATGGACATGGACGTAAACTCCTGGATCTGAATAAACAAGGACAAATCCCATCTTCAGGAGTGAATCATGTAAAGCGTGACTTCATTGCAGCATGGCTTGCTTAAGGCCATATATAGCATGCTTGAGGCAACAAACCTTGTTCTCCTTCCCCTTTACTATGAATCCTTCCGGTTGAATCATATAGATCTCCTCATCTAACTCGCCAAACAAAAAGGCAGTTTTAATGTTGAGGGCTTCGAGGTCCCAATCCTTGAGTGCTGCTAAAGCAAAAAGGAGATGTACAGTCTCAAAACATGCAACTGGTGAGAAGGTTTCTTCATAGTCTATTCCAAAGACTTGAGTAAAGCCTTTAGCAATGAAATGTGCCTTATATTGGCCATCAGCTTTGTGTGCAAACACCCATCTTCCTGTGATGGAGTTATGACCCTCTGGTAAATCCACTAATTCCCATATGGATTGATCATGTAGGGATTTCATCTTGTCTTCCATGGCAGAGTACCATTTCTTCTTTTCTTCTTCAGGAAGCTTAAGCATATCCTGGTATTGATTAGGTATGCCACTAGCAGAAACAGCTGAAGATAAGAAAGAAGAGAACCACTCATGGGAGAAAATATGTTTCCCATGGCCATCATCTTTGCCTGTGGACTTCAGTGGTTGGTCCAAATCTTTGGGTATCATGGGCGGTTCCTCCGATATAGGATTACGTCCCTCCTGTATGTCATGCTCAATATTGACAGGTGGTCGATCACCATAAGCATTATCAGGGACAATACAGGGCTGCCTGACATGAACAGGTCTAGGTGGAAAAACTTCCTGACATAATTCTGGTAAAGGATGTCAATAAGAAATATCGAATCTCTCCATATCATACCTTGGTGGCAGTGGTGTAGCTGTATGAGAAGTATATGGATTATATGGCACTCCTGGACAATGATCCCAACTGGGTTCCCGATAAGGGAAAGATCTCTTTCCTAATGTAGGAAGAGATGGTCCAGGACAAGGTGGAACCTCAGCAGATCGCTTAGGTGGTGATGGTGGCGAATCCATCTCAACATCAGATGGTGATGGAGAACTCTCAACAGTAGGTCATCAATGTGATGGACCAGCTGGAGGAGAAGGAGGATGAGGTGGCTGCCTTGGAGGTGCAGGTTGCTGCCTTGGAGGCACAAGTTGCTGCCTTGGAAGTGCCGTGGCGGAAGAGGAGGAGGAGGAGCTTGTTGCATGTTCCCTGCTCCAGGTGGATTACTGGGAAGATCTGGAATGTAAAGACTGTCGTCTTGTTCCTGATCAGAGTTGTTGGCATGTAGTGGGATAGGAATAGGGGGAGGTTTGTCAGTCTTGTCTTTGGGACAATTTGGATAGTCAAATTTGTCGAAGGTGGCTGTAGAAGAAACAACAACATGGGATCTTGTTACGGCTCGATCTGTGCACACAATAACTTTGATCAAGTTATCTTATCTTATCTTATCAGATATGATTAGATTGATTCTAATCTCTATACTGAAGATAGTTCCCTTCAGCTGGCTTGGCCATGAGCGCCACTCATCACGTGACCCAGTGTCACATGACTTCCTCATCACGTGATTTGACATCACATGATACATCCCTTAGTCTCGTGACTAGTATCACCTGACTCTAAACCCTAGATATGATGACATCGTGATCATCAATCTTATACGCCATGATGCAAGACATCACAAGACATGTTGTACTCGTGTTAGACACACCCCTGTCCTCATGTTGTTCTCTCTTCATCTCCATGCTGTGCACTTAATCTTATTTAGTCACACACATGCCTAGTTCATGTTATTCATTTCCATTCCTCATGTCTGGCACATGTTTAACTTCTCTTCCATTCTAGAAGCAGTGCTTCTAACACACTCCTTCAGCATGTTTGATACACGCTTTATCCTCATGGTTGATGCATGTTTTCCCTCATGTATTTAATCACCGTCTCTACATCAGTAGATCCATAGTACACATGTACATACATAGAGATGCTATATAAATCCAGAGACTTGACCGGGTCATCCCCAGTCTAGTTCTCTTGGATATTCTCTTACAAACAAGAGTTCCACTCAGTAGAGGTCTCTGTACCTCAAAGATCACTATAACCTTGAGTCTTGGTCCTTGTCACACCTCGCTCACTCCTCTTCTATGAACAGTCATAGTATTTAGCTCGGCGTCCCCAAGGCAATTATAGATAGTTGTTTGGGATCATTTCAGATCTGGCTCTAGGCCAGAAATGTTACAGCTCGATCCATGCACATGATAACTTTGATCAAGTTATCTTATCTTATCTTATCAGATATGATTAGATTGCATCTAATCTCTATACTAAAGATAGTTCCCTTCAACTGGCTTGGCCACAAGTGCCACTTATCATGTGACCTAGTATCACATGACTTCCTTATCACATGATCAGAGATCACATGACTCACAGATGCTAGTCATTTATTATGACATCAGGAATCTACAATCTAGTTCTAGATCTCCTCTAGATCTCCTCATGATCTCCTCATGACTTTAATGTCCGTGCTGTGCACACATTTTTATTTGTCACACACATGCTAGAAGCATGTTATTCATCTCCATACCTCATGTTTGACACATGTAGTACTTCCCTTCCATTATAGAAGCTACACTTCTATTCCTCATGTCTAGCACATGCTTAACTTCTTCTTCCATTCCAAGGCAGTGCCTTTACATGACTTTATAGCATGTTAGACACATGTCTCCCTCATGTATTTAATATCCATATGTACAATCAGTAGATCTGACCACAACATGTACATACATAGTTTTGCTATATAAACCTTGAGTCCTAGCACTGGCATCCCCAGTCTAGTTCTCTTGGAGTTTTCCCCTTCAACAAGAGATCCACTCAGGAAGTCTTAGTACTTCAAATCTCTAGTTTTATCCTTAAGTCTTGGACCTTGTCACTCCTCGCTCACCTTCCTGTTATTCTACAAGTCAGATCATAGCTCGGTGTCCCCAAGACTTTAGTAGTTGTTGTTGGGTTGTTTCAAGAAATGGTAACCTTTGGAACCTTTCTCGTAGCCTATAAAAATCATCTCCTCAGCTTTAGGAAATAACTTGTGGAGTCTTTCCACTTGTGGGACAAAAATGTAGGCACGGCAACCAAAGACCTTGAAATATGACACATCGGGATCTTTTTCTCTTCATAAAGCTATGGGTGTGTGCCACTTGAGGCGTCACATCAGTTGTCTGTTATAGATATGTAAAGAAGTCTCTACAGTGTCTTGCCAGAAAGATGGCAGAAGACAAGCATGTAGTCGGGAAGCTTCAGCTTTTTCCAAGATGGTGCGATTAAATTGCTCTGCTCGACCATTCTGCTGTGGGGTACATGGAACAGAAGTCTGGTGTTCAATGCCTTGAGACATGAGGAATGAAGACAACTCAGAGTTCATATATTCCCCCCCTTGATTGGAGCATAGAGAGGCCAGAGTATACCCAGTTTGGGTCTCTGACCAAGCAACCAAATCTTGAAAGGCTTGAGGCCCATCAGATTTTCTGTGAAGAAAATAGACAGCAGAGAAACTGGAGAAATCATTGATGAAGGTCAACATTCACTTGTTATGATTCCTAGATTGTATAGGGAATTCAACAAGGTCTGAGTGCACAAGAGCAAGCGGTCTAGGGCTGCACTTCTTGGACTCAAAGAAAGGTCGTTGGTGCACCTTTCCAAGCTCACAGCCTCAACATGGCATGAAGCTATCAGGCACATTGAGTTTCAGCATTCCTTTGGTAGCATTATAGGCATGTTGTAATACTGGATTGGAACAATGTCCAAATTGTAGGTGCCACAGTTCGGACAAATCAAGATCCTGAAGGGAAGCTAAACAAGCTCCTGGAGCTATCTGAGTCGACTTGAACCAGTGAAGCTTGTTGTTTGGCAGCAAGGCAGAGGCCTGCAGTACCAAATGTTCCGACTTATCTCAAATCTTGTATCCTTGGTTATTTTGCACCAGAAATCTTCATCAGTGAGTGCTACAACCAAAAGTAATCAGTAAGCAGCCTGCAGAGGAAACCATACTCCATGGAGCACAAAAGGCTCTTTCTTCTTGTTTCCTGATTGCTGCGACAGGATAATGTGACCTGGTCCTGTCATGGTCATAATGTTTCCATCGGCAGTGGTAGCATTCTTGGTTTGTGTTCCAAGATGCGCGAAATCCTTGATAAAAGGAGTAAGGTGATAGGAGCAACCACTATCAACCATCCAATACTCTCACATATTCTCTCATTTTGATCTTGTCTCCTCAGCAGGGAAAAACATCCCATCATACCAGTCAAAGTCGAAATCACATTCTTCATCTACATAGCCACATTCAACTTCAGTGCTGTCCCATATGATAAAATCCCATCCAGTAATATGGAGTTCCTGCAACTTGTCTGCATTTCTGTGATGGTCAGCAGAGAAACTAGGGACCACCAGATCTTGCCTTGCTCGTGATAAAGGGCCCTCAGATAGAGAAGCTGTGGGCCTGCACTCAAAAGCAGCTTGGTCCAACCATTCCATCTTGGTCATTCATTTCATCAGCCCAAGAGATATGAACCAGTTCATCTCCAGTGTATTCAACAGCATCAATACCATCTACCACATAAGTGGCATCCAACTTGTCATCGGTCTCAACACTATGAGCTTGGGCTTTGCCCTTACCTTTACCCCCATGACTATGCGAACCTTGCTGTCTATGCTTCAGAGCTGCATGAACCACATTGGCATCACGACTCTGGATTGGAGCTCCTTGTTTCCAGGGGGCATTACCACCACGCACCAGTTGCAAGTGCGGGTACTTCTGCCAGCAATGGTCAGAAGGATGTGCTCCCTAACAGTGAGAGCATCGCTGCCCTCCTGATGGAGCATGGCAAACTGCTGAGATGCAAACTGCATCAGCCTGTGCTACCTGAGTGCACACATGAGACACAAGAGGTTGCATGTTATGCAAGTATGTCTCAGACATAATCTTGGGTAAAATCTTGTCAGGGGTAAAATCTGCAACAACCATCGAGTGAACGAGAGTGCTGATAATGGTGTCAAAAGAAGGTGGTAGAGCTTGAAGAATCATCATGGCCTTCAAGTTGTCCAGAAGGATAATGCCACCAGCAGTTAACTGGTCAAACAAGGCATTAAGCTTGTTAAGGCCTTCAGAGAGATCAGAACCTTCAGTGATATGGAGCCAAGACGCCTCGCAAAAGACATACAGTGGCTCAAAAAAGTGTCCCAATGTTTGACTATTTTGAAAAGACTTGACATTTGCAGGGAAACTAAAAGATATTAGCTCTAACCCTTGCTGGGTCATTTATAGCCCTAACCCTTGCCCTGAAGATGAGCCCTTAGTCATGTGATTTGGTTGTCATGGCACTGAGATATAGCCCTTTGTTGTCATCCAAGATACCTTCCACATGATCTTCTCGTCTAGAGAGAGCATTGGGTTTAGTCATGGTTTTGCCTGGTTTGTAGCACCAAGCCATGTCAAATCTGGACAAATACATAGCCCATTGGGCTTGTCGTCGGTTAAGGTCCTGCCTTGTCATGAACCATTGCAAAGTCACATGGTCATTCCAAATTTCAAAGCAGTGTCTAGCATCTTCTAAATGATGTTGCCATTGTTCCAATGCCTGAATGACTGAAAGCATTTCCAAGAGTTGGCAATAGGATAGTTCCATTCTTGTGGAGTCATGGTGTGGGAAGAGAAGGCAACTGGATGCCATTCTTCACCCTTTTTCATAGATAATACTGTGCCGGTTGTGTAATTGCTAGCATCACATTCCAGGCAGAACTGACAGTCATTGTCAGGGTAAGCTAATATGGGAGCAGTAGTGAAACTCTGTTTCAGCATATCAAACATGTTTTGTTGTGCTTCTAGCCATTGGAAGGGTTCATCCTTCTTCATCAAATCATGAAGAGGGCGTGTTGTTACGACCGGTAACAAATAATGCGTACGCAGAAGACTGAGGTCTTCACTACGGGACAAGTCTTCCTCTGAAGACATGGGTGACCCTCTGGTCTAGCAAGTGGATCCTCTGATCGGCGAGCGGTGTGCAACGGTTGTGGCGACCTCAGCTGGTATGCTGTTCGCAAGACAAAGAGTGGGCTCCTTCCAGGCACACAAGGAAGAGTTGACTATGGACTGGTCATGGACAAGGCCAGTATCTGGGCGCGGCCTCTGGACAATAGGTGGCTGGGTCTCTACTAGCTTGGGCAATCGCTAGCAGGTGCTGATCCTCTGATCAGGGATGAAAGTGGTGACACCTCCCTATAGAAGGTTCACAGTGCCTAGATCGAACTCTGATTGACAGACGTTCGAGATCTAGATTGGCAAGGAATGAAACACTGGTTTCTCGACGCTGGCACAGGCGCTGACAGTGAAGGCTTCGAATTCTATGTAAGATTGTGTAGATCAAAGTTAGAGTTACATGGGCGGTGATTCTAGCTATTTATACTAAGCCCCTTTAGGGCCGGTTTCAGATAGAATCTCCACTCTAAAGTATAAAAGGTAATGACGTGTCGTGTTGCGTGTGATATAAGAGGAAGGGAGGAAGACGCGTCATGTCGCGTATGATATAAGAGGAAGGGAGGAAGACGCGTCATGTCGCGTATGATAAATAAGGAAAGATGCAAGACACGTTGCGTGGAATATAAAAGGAAAGACGTGTCATGTACCAAAAGAAGAAAGATGCGTCTTGACGTAATATGAAATGCGATGTAGGAGCTTCCAGCTCCCTACGTTCACATCTCTCCTTTTTCTTTCTTTCTAGGTGCCGTTCGGTCA
>QFEF01011631.1:0-16164 GCA_003316035.1 Neoboletus subvelutipes | reverse complement strand
TTCGAGCCACGACGTCGGTCAGCTAGTCTGACTTTCTGTGGGCCCAACTCTGTCATCGCGTTATTTGACTTCCTCCTCTCTCTCGCTACGTCACCGCATTCCTACTGCTACCAAACCACATAAATAGCGGTCACCGACATCCTGTATAGGGACTTTTCCCTTGTTCCGAATACATACGTTCCTCGCGTTCTGTTCCGAGTGTTTCCACCCCGCGGTGGTCCTACACTTTCTGTCTCGCAGACCAGCTTTCAAGCCTCTCTTCGTTTCTTATTGCGCTGTTGTGTAACATTATCGCGCCATGTAACTTTTTCTTTCTCTCGTACGCGTCGATATTGTATTACTATTTATCTCGTGTCCATCTAAAACTTTATTGATCTCGAGAAATTCACAAGCTATCATAACATGCAGTGCTGCACATGACGCGGCCGCCGGAGCCCGTCAGGCGCCCGGGCTCTTCTACCCCATGGAAACATACTTTCACTCCTTCCATTTCGATCGAAATAGCCCTCAGACCCTCTGCAAATATCATGATCATAGATCACCTCAAGCAGCTTGAGCAGCTCGAGAACAATTGAATGTGAGTAATGCGACCCTCCCGGAGTGGCAATCGGATTGAAGGCCGTGATAACGAGCACCTGCCAGTTCGAAGGCCCCTCAGGCCGCTGGGAATGCTGTGCAAGCCAATTTTGCATCCAAAACAAGTACAAGATCGTAGCGGTGCTACGGTGCGCCAATCCCCAACTCCCCTTGGAAAAACATTGTGTTTGCAGACTTTAAATTATCTTCACAAAACTATGCTGCTTTTTGGTGAAGCTGACCATGCGACAACAGCTTTGCACTTATTTCTTCATATAAGAACTTAAATAAGTAAGTAATTGAATGATCAAATTTGGTAAGAAATTCCTGTGCAGGTTCGCTTGCTTGAAACTGGGACAATTCTGGCCGATAAAACCCTCTTCCAAGGAGTTGGGGATCTCGAGCTCCCGGAAGCAATAGAAACCGGAACAACTGATAAGTACGGTGAAACGGAGCAGAAAGGGACGCTGTGCGTCGTGATTGATCATCATCGGAAAGTATGTACACACTGCCCTCCACGGATCACTGAGTCGTGGAAGGGAATTGCCAGTGGAGCGCTTGCTGCCTTGTTCCTCTTGAAGTTTGTGAGTGAAGTAGTGGTGTACCGCTCGATTTACCCGGAAGTTGGTAACACGTAAACAGGCCCGATCGCTAGTTCTCGAGCCGTTTTGGGAAAGCGCTCTCTAGTGTCGGGATTTTCCGCGCTCCATAACCATTTGCTTCCCGTGTTCACCCGAATTTCCTATAACGGGTCAAGACTTGCCGATCGTTTATGATCGTTCTGCCAACAACACTACCAAGAGGCTTAGGAATAAATCCAATCGGTGGTTGTTTTACAAATGCAACTACTGTGGGCCTATTGGAACAAGCAGTCCGATCGAACGCTGTGATAGGAAGTGCCTCAAACACATTCTCGTCTGTTCCGAAACCTTCCAAGCGTTCGTGACTTGGAACATGGGCGGTTCAAAAGTCGTACGAAGCAGCTGATCGTGCCGCAAAGTGAACTTCCTTCCACCGATAAAGATAACTACATATGTGTCGGTGCCTTTGTATTTTGATACGAAGAATATAGGATGACTGGACGAAATCCACCTTCTGCCACATATAAGTAGCTGAGATTGTGTTCTCAAAGGGGCATCCTCTCGTAGGTTGCTTTTTTCCACACACACCATCACTCCATGCCAGTGATCTTCCCCAACTCACTCTTCTCCGCACTTACCTTTATAGGTTTCCTCCTGGCGAGTCTTCCACTTCCCTGGCATATGCAGTGTAAGTCATTCTTATTGAAGCCATCGTTCGTTAATCCGATCCGATTCAGCTTGGAATACGGGGACCTGCATGCTCATGCTTTGGACAAGCCTGGGGTGCCTTATTTTGTTTGTCAATTCCATCGTATGGAACGATAATGTGATAAACTGGGCGCCTGTGTGGTGTGATATAAGTAAGACCACCTGCTTTGTCTCGCGACCATTCTGATCAGCTGCTGTTCAGGCGCTCGTTATCTCATCGGATCTAGTGTTGGAATTCCTGCGTCATCGCTCTGCATCATCCGTCGTCTTTACTATATGGCAAAGTTGCAGACGATCTCAGTCGAGAAGGAAATGGTGAATCTGTTATCTTAAAGCATGCGAAGAACGCTTGTCTGACCTCCTGAATAGAGGAGACGCGAAATCATGTTTGATGTATTGATTGGGATTGGGCTTCCATGCATTGTAATGGCATTGGGTGCGCATGTTTCCTTTAACTGACGACTTAGCAAGTCAATCTCAATTGACCAACAGAATATGTCGTACAAGCTCAACGTTTCTCTATCTACGAACGAATCGGGTGCTACCCTGCCATCGTCAATACACTTGCTGCGTGCTTCCTGGTCTACATGTGGCCGCTCGTCATCGGTTTGATCAGCCTTGTTTATGCAGGTTGGTAGTCGCAGGTTTTCGTCTGATTTTTACGATCTGATATATGTAATCTACCAGTTCTCACCTTTCGCAGGGCTTTTCAACAGAAAAGGCGACTGAAAGAAATGCTTAACTCGGGCTTTTCCATCGGTCATAGGCGTTATTGGTTTCTAATGGCACTGTGTAGCGCGGAAATCACCCTCACTGTTCCTCTTGGCCTCCTCGGCATCATCGCTAACATGTTTTTTTTGCCGGTCTATCCATATGTATCGTGGGACTGGATACACTCAGACGTCTCTCAGATTAGCCAATACCCAAGCGTCATCTGGCAAAATACACCTCTTTTGGTTGTTGGACTGGAAGGAACAAGATTATTCTATATTCTTTGTGCATTCAATATTTTTGGGTTCCTCGGATGGGCTCAGGAGGCGAGGGATTTTTATCACCGAGTGTTTTGGTCTCTGTGTCGTTGTCTCGCCGGCGGGCATTCGAAGCCCACGTGAGTTTGTTGCGATCAGAAGTCCCCTCGCTGACGTAGAACTATCCTTGCTCTAGCACGGTATTGAAGCGATCCACATACGCAGGCAAGCCGAGACTCCCTGTTCATGACGTGGACCAACAAATCAAAACGAAGCACCTGTCCATGCCCGCCCAAGCAAGGGTGAGACACCACCCTTCGCGAACTTCACTCTCGGCGTTCGAGGCATCGTCACTCCCGGAACCTCTCTCGCCCAGCTTGCGGCTTAGCGTGGACGAACAACCGACTGACAGTACACCGAGGCTCCCTTCTTTGAGTGATCTTGCGAGTCACACACGCATCTCTTGGGGGAGCATGCCTGTTGCACCAGAGCCTGCACTCGCCATGGACCAGTGCTCACGGACTTCGAGCCAAGACGTCGGCCAGTTAGTCTGATTTCCTCTCTCACAGCCTAGCTTTGTCTCTTTCTTCAAAAATTTATTGCGTTCTCGTGCGCAATTTATTTCACTTACTATGTATGTCCCCGCGTAGCACTATCGCGCCATGTAACCTTTGCTTTCCGAGTCTCTCTTGTCGACATCGTATTTATCTCTTGTCCATCTAGAACTGTACTTCTGATCAACGGGTCTTATCAATAGAGATCCAATCATACCCGTTATACTGTGCGGCGCTAGGGGTGTTTATTCTCACGAAGAAGAACGAGGCAGCAGACGCTCTACTTGCCTTCCACGGCTTTACCCCATCACCGTACGTCGTCCTTTGCTACGTGGAGGGTAAGTGCATGTTCCTCAATGAGACCAACCATGATGCACTACGTTCAATGCAGCCATGTCCTTTCGTACGTCAAGTTCAACCCAGTGCCTCGCCTCAACTTCGAATTCGGACTCGGACAGTGTGAATTCACTCTTTGATGAACCCTCTGCCGTCTCGATTCCCGTGGCGATGCGGCGTGTCCCGCCTATTCCGGGATTGTTCGTCCCACCCATCCTCATTCCTCCGGAGCTGGCGACACAGGTCACACACGAATGCATGCGTCTGTATTTCGACGGCAGGGACGTCAATCAGATCATGCTCTTTGGACGTACCATAACAGCCGTGGAGGGAGAAGAGGAAGATACAGACGCGGGGATGGGAAAAGGTCTGCCATCGATCTTGATCCAGCTGCTCCACCAATTGTCTGCATTGCTGCAACCTTGGATTCCGGACGATCTCCACGATCATCTCTTTCCGTCAAAGGGCGCGCCACCTCGTGCGCGTCAGGCGATTCTGAATCTCTATCGTCCAGGCGAAGGCATTGCGCCGCATGTGGATTTGCTGAATAGATTCGATGATGGAATCATTGGGGTCAGCCTGTGTGGAAGTTGTGTCATGTCCTTTGAGGAGGTAGAGAATGCCACCCGGGGTTCCGAGAAATGTAGAGGGGAGGGGGGTGGGGAGAAGTGGGATTTATACCTGGCGGAGAGGAGTGTATTGGTGATGTCGAAAGACGCGCGATACGATTGGAGGCATGGGATACCAGGGAGGACACACGATCTCGTTGAGAACGAGGACGAAAGCTATGGACCCTGCTTGATCGAAAGAGGCACTAGATTAAGTGTCACCTTTCGATGGTTACTCCCCGGCGCAGACATCGTCGGTGGGCCAGAGGCATGAGTCCTAAATTGAACAGTGTGGTTCTCAAGGAGATGTGGATGTGCGAATGCACTGTGTGGCTCGAATAGAAAGGGTTTGCAGGCAAGCAGTGAAGATTAATTGTGTCTAGCACGTACAGCATCCTACATTGCCGAGTTGCGTCTATGATCCTATGGCTGTGTGTTTCATACAAGCGAGCACCGCGTCACCTGCTGAGAATCCGCCGCGCAAGGCGAGGACGAGGTGGAGAACTGATCCAGCCGTAATATTGAACTCTTTTGCAGTCTTATCGTCAGGCCTAGACGTAGGTTAGGAAAGAGACGATATTAGATGTAGAACGAGCCTGACATCTGTCTTCCACCAAAGATCAACCTTTGTTGTTGTGGCGGCACACCTGACTGCTCTTCAACCTTCTCCTTGATCCGAGTGATCTGTAGATGATAAGAAGTCAACGGACGCTTAACTAGAGCATCTTACGACTCACCTTGTCCTCCGGATCGATGTCTAGTTCAATCTGGACGCCACTTCGTGAGATAGGGTGCAATAGAGTGGCCACAGGACTTACTTCCTTCCCAGTTAGCGTCTTCGAAAGTAAATCATCAGCACTGGAACAAACATGGTCCCATCGAGAGTAGGCGCACCTTAACTTTGATCAACATCTTTCAAGTGAGGGAGAGCTGTACGCTGCATCTTTGAAATCAGATTAATTAGGGTTGCTGACTAATAATCACTGCCACCGATGTAGGGGCTAATGGTCACGTGAAACGCCTGCCACATACAAGGGAAGGCTACATTTCATTAGGTTATAATGGTAGTAATCAGAACTCAGAACTTATACCCTGGTGTCTGTGTTCTTGGGACGTAGTTCCACCGTCATTTGTCAGGTCGAATTGATGTACAGCTGCTGGTCCACGACATGAAACTCAAATAGGAATGTGCTCCCACGGTAAGTGTAAACTAGCAAAGTGATCGAAACAACTTTTGGAGCAGTCTCTGGCTTCCAGCAGGAACAACTTGAAGCACATTCCAAAGGGCCACGCCGCCGCACGTAGGCGTTATCAGCAGTTCGTAAAGAACTTACCCTATCAAGAGCCAGATGTGACGCATGGCGGACAGGCTTCGCGGTATCCCCATCTGGTAGGTCAGCGTTTGGGCACCTCTGAGCCGGAGCCACGGTAGAGACACCCCCTCCCTGCAAGTCAGGTCTTATCAGCGTTTCAAATAATTGCGCGGTCCGTAGGGGAAGTATATCATAGGGTGGTTATACCAACCTTGCATCCGGTCCTTCCCCACATCGCTATCGAAATGAACTCGCGGAGAGTTGGACAGGGCAGCTATGCTCAACTAGAAAGTGACGAGGCTATCGTTTCCCAGCTTGCACAGCAAGACAAAGTTCCCTGGTACAGCAAACCCAACCTCCGACTCTTATATCTCTTGATGTGTCCGACCTGTCTCGGAGTGGAGATGACGAGTGGGCAAGTGCTTCCATATATATGTTTAATGGAGAATCACTGACGCTGGGAAAGTTTTGACGCGTCCATGATAAATGGCCTACAAGCTGTCCCCTCTTGGCTTGAGTGTAAGGTGGTCACCAAATTCATATCAGAAAAGATTGACTTCGACGACAGACTATCATCATCCTCGTTCCGCCTCATTGGGTCTCGTGGCTGCCATGTATTCACTGGGTTCTGTTGCTGCCGTTCCATTTGTCCCCTTTGTTGTCGATAAGATTGGAAGGCGATACCCGATACTGCTTGGAGGTATAATCTCGATAATAGGAGGCATTCTTCAAGGATCTGCATTGAATTGTAGGTAATTGATATGTTTCGAAACCCTAGAGCGCTTTTATTCTCGGACCCAATAGTCGCGATGTTCACCATTGCTCGTTTTATCCTCGGATTCGCCAATGTCTTCTGCGTTGTAGCTGCCTCTTCTTTGGTTGGAGGTACGACAAAGTGATTTTGACTTGCTTATTAGTGATTGAGCTATGTGAAGAACTCTCACATCCCAAGGAGCGAGCGGTTATGGGTTGCCTTTTCAATAATTCTTGGGATCTCGGTAAATTGAAATCGTGACCGTCTACGAGGGGGAGTTCCAAGCTGATCCCCCGTAGGTGCTTTAGCTGCTGCCGGGGTGACGCTCGGGACGTTTTCCATGCCCAACAATTGGGGGTGGAGAATCCCATCTTTCCTCCAAGTACTGCCTAGTCTACTCCAAGTTTCCTTCATTTGGTTCCTCCCAGAGTCTCCTCGCTGGCTCGTATCAAAAGGAAGAGGAAAGGAAGCGTATGCCATTCTTATGAAATACCATGCAGAGGGGGATGAAAACTCGGACTTTGTCAAGGCGGAGTTTACCCAGATTGAGCAGACGTTGGAAGCAGAATTGAAGATTGCTCAGATCAGCCGGAAGGAGGTATTTTCAACGCCGGGAATGCGGAAACGGGCCATTGTTGCATCCTTCCTCGGTCTATTCACCCAGTGGAGTGGGATAGGATTAATCTCGTAGGCTCTGTCATTGTCTACCGTCTGTTGTACTGTCTGCTTATCGCGCTCGCAGACACTATCTTGCCCTGATCTTAGATAACATTGGCATTCACGACAACCGGACGAAGAACATCATCAATTTTGCCAAGTATTCTTGGAGCATCGTTAACGGTACTGCTGCTGCGTTGATAGCGCCTCGATACCCTCGACGTACGATATATTTAGTAAGCAATGCGGTTGTAGACTACTTCTGATATCACTCTTCTAACCTTCCTGTAGGCGTGCACTATTTCCATCTTTGTTGTATTTACCGCTTGGACTGTAGCTAGTGCAGAGTATTCGTTCACTCACAACAAGGTCTCTGCTCAAGCAGTGCTCGTGTGAGTATTCAAGTTCACTGAAATCGCCGGGTTTTCCATTCTGACCACACACTCTATAGTCTCATCTTCATGTTTAGTCCAGCTTACAACCTAGCATTCACCGCCTTGACTTACAGTAAGCGTTACGCTAGACACGTTCTTCGTGACAAAACGGACTGGAACGTCAACAGCTTTCTTGGTCGAGCTCTTCCCGTTCCATGTCCGAGCTAGGGGTATTACCATCTTCCAGTGGTGGAGCCGCGGCGGGGCATTCTTCAATCAGTTCGTGAATCCTATTGGGATCGACGTCGCAGGTACGCCCATCTAGTAAGTTCATCTGAATTGTGGTCTGATGAAGTCGGCTGTACGAAAGGCTGGAGATGGTACATAATGTGAGCTACCCTGTTGAGACACAGACAGGCAAGTGCTGAGGGATGTTAGCTACTGTGTGTGGAATGCCTTCCAGGTCGTGTTCGTCTACCTCATGTTTCCCGAGACATCGGGGCGCACGCTCGAGGAGTTGACATTCTGTAAGTGTGCTATTGCCATCGGGGAGATATCTTCGGTCTTCTCATGAATATTTCAACAGTGTATGAGGATGATCAGGAAGTATTCAGACATGGTGGAGTAGAGATATTGCGTGAACACGGGGAAACTGAGACGTATGGGACCATGGAAGATAATCCTAGAAGAACTGTTGTTAGTGAACAGGGATGACTCTGCTGTTTGTCGTGCATACGAATGCGATAGCGTCTTCTAGGCCAAGACACGTCGATGCGATGAGGCATAGTACTAGCTTGGATCAAAGAGATACTAAACGCAGTCGCCTCGTATCCTCACGGTGAGATCACTTTTGCAAGGATGCCAACTTTTGGCGGCGGAGAAGAATATGTACATGCAAAATTCTGCTGTATGTACGAGTCGAAGTTTTTGAGTCGAGTTGCAACCTGTGCCGTACAATATGTACTGATTTTACTGTACCCCGCGAACCACGACTCCGAGTCGGATGACCCAACCTAAGTCACTTTACCCGAGAAAATTCTAAGTATTCTGAATGCTGGCTGGAACTAACCTACTTATGAGGCCAGTGTCTGCGACTTCCCAGGCGACCAGGTTACTTGAAGATAATCGGAATCTATCTGGGCAGGCACATCTATTTTCGCCCAATCTTTGCGTCTCCAAGCCAAAGCCATGGCCCATGGTACATAGAGCCTGAGAAAGCACCCACAGGTGTCACTCTCTGACTAGCATTGCGACGCCCCGCAAAAGACCAGAAAACATGCAATAAATTTGGTATATCAACCCCGAGGCTGGCGATCCTCGCATTTTCATCAAAATGGTCTCGTGGACGTCCGAGTCCGGGCCTGGGAGCTATTCTCAGCCAGAGGGTAACGACGCAATTGTCTCTCGGCTTGCTCAGCAAGACAAAGTTCCGTGGTATAGGAAACCCAACCTCCGACTCTTGTATCTCTTAATGTTTCCGACCTGTTTGGGAGTGGAGATGACTAGTGGGCAAGTGTTCCTTGGTATAAATTTGATGGCGCGCTGTTGATGTGCAGAAGCTATGATGCATCCATGTTGAATGGCTTACAAGCTGTGTCTTCATGGCTAGAATGTGTGGCAGTTGCCCGGCCCATATTGTAAGTGGTTGACTGAATGGCAGATTATCACCATCCCCGTTCTGCTTTGCTGGGTCCCGTGTCTGCCACGTATCCACTGGGTGCCATCGTTGCCGTTCCCTTCGTCCCCTTTGTTGTTGATAAGTTTGGGAGGCGACATTCGATATTGATCGGGAGCATATTGATGGTAATCTGGGGTGTCCTACATGGAGCTGCATTGAATCGTAAGTGACTGGTGGTCCCCGGAACTCACAGAACGCTTTTCATCTTGAATCCTTAGTTACGATGTTTATCATCGCTCGTTCCACCTTGGGCTTGGGTATTGTCTTTGCCACTGTAGCCGCCACTTCTTTGATTGGAGATGTGTTACAATTTCGTTGACTTACTTCTTGTCGGTCATGAAACTATCTAAAGAGTTGTCACATCCCAAGGAGCGAGCAATTATGGGTTCACTTTTCAACTCCTGTTATTCGGTTGGTAAGTCGAGATCGTGACCAACTATGGGGATGAATTACGTTAATTCCTTCTAGGCGCTATAACCACCGCTGGAGTGACCCTCGGGACGTTTGCCATACCCAACAATTGGGGGTGGAGAATTCCATCTTTCCTCCAAGTACCGCCTAGTCTATTGCAAATCTCTTTCATCTCGTTTCTCCCAGATTCTCCTCGTTGGCTTATTTCAAAAGGAAGAAGGATCGAAGCGTACGCCATTCTTGCGAAGTATCACGCAGAAGGAGACGAAAATTCGGAATTTGTCAAGGCAGAGTATACTCAGATCAAGCAGACACTCAAAGCAGAACTGAAGAATGCCCAGATGAGCTGGAAGGAAGTACTGTCGACGACAGGGACACGAAAGCGGGTCGTCATCGCATGCTTCCTCGGTCTGTTCACCCAATGCAGTGGCAATGGACTGATTTCGTGAGCTAGACCAGTGACTCTCGTCTGCTGCTAGACTGTCTGCTTGTCCTGTTGACAGATACTTCCTCTCCCCAATCTTGGACAATGTCGGGATCCACGATAACCGGATGAAGAACATCATTAACTTTGCTAAGGGTGGTTGGAACCTCATAAACAGTACATTCCTCGCGTTGATAGTGTCCCGATTCCCGAGACGGAGAATGTATTTGGTAAGTAGTGTAGCTTCAAACTACTTCTAATACTGCAATGCTAAGCTCTCCTTTAGGCGTGTACTATCTCTCTCTTAGCTGTCTTTACTGCTTGGACCATAGCTAATGCAGAATATGCGCCGACTCAAAGCCTGGTTTCTTCTCAAGCAGTGCTGGTGTGAGTATTACCGTTCATTGAAGAGCATTGTGTTTTCATTCTCACCATGTGTTCTGAAGCCTCATCTTTTTATATAGTCCAGCTTATAATATAGCATTCAACGCCCTGACATACAGTGAGCTTTGGGACATTGGTGTCGTCTTGAACCTCTTCCTAATGAAACCGATAGCCTTCTTGGTCGAGCTTTTCCCTTTTCATATTCGAGCCAGCGGTATTACCATCTACCAGTGGTGGAGCCGCAGCGCAGGGTTCATCACGCAATTCGTGGATCCAATTGGAATCGAAGCCGCAGGCATGTGCTCTACCAAGCTGATCTAATCCATCAGTCTAAAAGTGGTGGAGCACGATAGGTTGGAAATACTACATAGGGTAAGCTGTCCTTTGGAAACACGACGATCGGGTGCAACTGAAAGACGTTAGGTATTACGTGTGGATTTCTTTTGAGGTTGCACTTGTCTACCTTGTGTTTCCGGAGACGTCGGGGCGGACTCTCGAGGAACTGACGTTCTGTAAGTGCTGAGACTTTGAGACATTCATTGCTTTCACTGGTACCCCCACAGTGTATGAAGGTGATCACAGGGAGGAGGTACTCAGGGATGCTGAGGTCGAGGCACTGCTCGAACATGGGGAGATGGACTCGGAGACATGATGCTATGGAGGCCACTTGAAGGGAAACCGGCCAGGAGATATTCGTGGTTGTGTTGTCGGTTTGCATGTGAACACAACGGCAGTTTCGTCTGACTCGGACAGTGCGCTTTTTTACTCCTCTTGTTCGTACCGGCTCGCAGCTCGCGCCGTACGGCTGCCAGCTCACTGTCTACCCTGGCACATTTGTTCTCAGCTGGGCCCTTTGTTTTTCCGCGAACCCACGAGTTCCAACTGATGTAGATACTAGTTAGGTTTGCTGTAAGTGCGTCACGCACTGGGAAGTACCATCCATCCGGCTGGTGGAGTTGAACAACAAACTATCTCATCATGTAAGGGTCGTTGGTACGACGAGCGAGTTAATCAGGCGAAGGAGGAGAAAATCTGAAGTGTCGATGAAGATTACCGCCGTCTACTCAAGCCTCAAGCGACCATCAACTTGCTCTTTCAGGCATCCAGCCCTGCATTCACAAACCGCCGCAACGTTACACCAATTCGTCCCCTGGATATCGAGAGAGGGACATGTCAATTACGCCACTGCCCTTCTACAATAGACCCTTTCACGACTACTGGCAGAATTCCTGTCAATAAGCGGAACGACTTGAGCTACTCTGGAAAAATGCACGAGCGAGCACCAGGACAAACCTCCTGTAGGAAGAATCCAAGGGCGATGCCGACACATTCGCAGAAACCCGCCAATAAACCCTCCGTGGGCCGTGATAGATATGACTAGCAGAGGCACGAGTGAGCTTCAAGGGACTCCATCGAAAAATATTGGAAAAAAAAACGACAACGCTTACAGTGTTCCGCATCATTTTGAAATATCATATTCAACACATGCCCCGCCCGCCGATCGATATCTCCGTGCGTCTCCCGATAATCCGGCGTCCAGAGTTCATCCCTCTCCGTGAACCCCTCCTCGAAGCTGTATTGTGGGAATGCAGCACGTATATCCGAGCGCGTCCGCCGCTTGTCGCAGGTATGAACGCCATTATGTTCGCGCATGTTCTATATGCATATCCAGTTGTGCACGAGCATGCATGACATTAACATCAAACTTGAAACGACGGCACTGGGATGCCAGCGCGCAGGGCTCACCTCCACGATGGTCGTCGTCTTTGGACCAGAAGGGAGAACGGTATCATCAAACGTCACTTGGTTGGTCCGTATCGCCCGCGTCAGAGGGCTGGTATACAGCTTTCCTGGAAGGGGAATTCCAATCTGGCGCTCCTTCTCCCAGGCAGCATGGGCTTCCTGGGCCTGTTGTTCGCCTAGTGGCGTGAGTTCTGGATCGGCTATGGGAGTGACGCGTCGGTCAGATGCTCGGGTTGGAAGGAATGTCGTAGTCCGATACGACATGAACGACGTACGTCCCCAAACGATCTCGCCATCTCCATTCAACTTTGCCCAGTATCTGATTCGATGATCAATCAAAAGAAGAGATCATACTCTGGGGAAGCAGAACTCACTCGTACCATGCCTTGAGACGTCGTATGGATTACGCAGCGTCAAAGGATAAACCGCAACCGTTCGCTCCGACCACCCACCTTGGTCCCATACTTTGCCGAGGCCACGTTATCTTTGAGAACAAGATCAACCCACGAAACGCAACGGGAGACATGCACGCCAATTCAAAATTGGAGACAAGCAGAGCGCGGCAACAAAAAAAAAAAAAAGAGGTGGAAAAAACGCACGATAACCTTCCCCGTGTCGACCCAGAAAAAAGACTTTGAACTGGACTCCCGGTTCTGCGGTCGCGTTGAGCCTCTCGATCTCTGCAACGAACGTCGTCCATCGGTCGGTCCGGTCATCGATCAGACCGAATCTCGGGAGTACCTGCGAGATGCGAAGAGGAAAAGGTTCAATCCACTCGAGTCAGGCTCGATACCCACCCGGAACCACCCGTCGGACGTATCGGACAGTGGACATGCGGTGGGGTATAGGACATGAACTCACAGCCTAGTGAGGGTTCGACGTTGAGCATCCAAGCGAATGCAAAGGCGGGTTTAGTACAATGTATCCTTACCTCTCCTGTGGACGATTGGTCCACATCGTCTTGAATAAAGAATCCCGGTAGTGTCTATCACAATGTAGCAGTGGCATCAAAGGCACCATTCGAGAATGAACGGCGTGCCAACTGACCATGTATGTTCTTGTAGTCATGGTTCGCAATCTACAGAATGCTTGAATGATTGGTATAACCTGGTCTTGGTCAGAGAATTGTTTTCAACAATCTCAAAATGAAGTCAATTTTCCCGAGTACCCCATATGCGGCATGTTATACTGTGCGTGTCACCGACCGACCTATCAGACCGCTGAACTGCCAGACTAGCGAACCATGCAGAAAAGCCGAGCCGTCCTACAAAAGACGTATTCAACCCTGCGTGTGCAGATGCTCACATCCTGGGACAGTACATACGCCCGCCTGAACTTGTAGTATAACTTGAAACCATCACCAACGAGTAAAAGTCTGAGGCTGTCTCGCCCCTCCCCAACTCACAACTCACAACTCAAACTTGATCCGGTGATACAACTCCGATTCACTCCGCATCGCCTCCACGCTCTCAAACTCCACCTCCTCCCCTCGACGATCAAAGATGTGCACCGGCGCATACTCAAACGGTGCAGGCGCCTTCGGGACACAATGCACCGGCCGCACGCTATAGTCTTCAAAGGAAAACGGATCACCCGGTTGCGCGGGGGTCTGGAGGAGGATGGCGTTGGTAGAGTCGATCGAGACGTCGTGGTCAAAGTAGTTGAGCGGCGTTAAGAAGAAGCTGTGGAATTCAGAATGGTGATGGTATTGGGCGCGGGGGTTCATGTTTCGAATGGGTGTAATGCTTACCTCGACGTGGCCGTGTTCGTCCGGGTACTCGGTGCATCCTCGGATTGAGGCTGTGAGATCGTCCGGTTAGGTTAATCTCAAGGGGGACACTAGATAGAACCTTACGAGGTGGTGCATCCCAATGTTGATCCAAGCGACCAAATCTTCCTGCGTGATATTCTCTCCATCGAAAAACTTGTGAAAGTCGACCGGCGGCGTGCCGGGCAAGTTGAAGTTCCAGGCGCTGCTCGACGACGGCTCTGTTTCCTTGCGACGAGAAACAGCAAGATTGTATCGCGCCCAGTTGACGTTCTTGAGCATGCGCTTGGAACCCACGACGGTCTGCGTTGTACAGTCAACGTCTGTCCAAAGAAAAGATCCGGAGTACAGTGCTTACGCCATGAATTGGCGAATATCCAGGATGGATCGCATAACCCTTGACTGTACCCCACTTATTCTTCTCTTCTTGATTGACGATAGAGTATCCGCCTTGGAAGTTACCAGGGAACTTAAGCAGCGCGTCGTCCTCGTTCATGATGTACTCGCGGTGGATGGTTTGTTGAATGACTTCATTGCCCCAATCGTCGTCGTACCATGGTTGAGTCACGACTTCCTGCTTTGTCGTCGTTTTCAAAAGGGAGTTGGCAGTGCCTGCAACGTCAAGGTCGACCTACGGGGGATCAGTGATCCTGCCTGACGCGAGATGTATCCATCCCCAACCTTGTAGTTGATAACATGGTCGTGCAGGCTGCCCACTGAAAAGTGAAAAATGGGTCAGTGGTTACAAACAACGCTCTGGATCACGCACTGGTAGTTTCCCAGATGCGAGCGCCATAGTTCTTCTGATCAGCGTCCCAGTACCCAGCTTGGAGATAACCCGATGCTGACACGCGAACTTCGATCGTTCCGTCCAAGTGGAAAATATAGTCAAACTAGGTCCCATCAGTAAATATATGCTGTTTTTGAAAGTACCACTTTTACCACTGGCAGGAAAACAGAAGGTTAATCAGTGCTGATCCGTCGGGCAAATCCATCCACTCACGATAATCATAGCTGCGTGGACACCGAGTAAGTTCTCGCTACAAAGGTCAATTTGGGGTAACGCACTTTCCCAGGGTCGCTATGCTTCTGATCACGAGCTGGTACCCCTTCACGGCACCGAATTCGTCCTTGTCATATCCCAAGTGCCTCGTGAGTGGGCGTTCACTGTCGTGCTCGAATATGCAGATTGCACGGTCTCTTGACAAAATGCCTGTGGGACCATACGTCGTGGCGGGCAAGTAAACCGCCTCATAAGGGCAATCATATCCGGGAAGCATGTCACGAACGGAATGGCCCATTCCAAAGTAACGGTCGAGCCACGCAGTCGATGACTGGAATGGGTCGTTGCCAGCTAAACGCATTTATCCGGTTAAGTGTGATACGCGCGCAGATCAGATGCAACGAACCGTACTGTGCCAACGCTTCCTGTGGTCTGAGCTATAAAGACGTTCAGCATCGACAAACTAGAACCGAGATAGAAAGAACAAGTATACCTCGTAAATGATTCTCTCACTTCGGAACCGAATGTCCCACAGACTGAGACCCATGTCCCTATCAAAACCAAGGTACACTCCCCAACCCATCCAACTAACATACTGCTGTTCGCGGTCAACCCTGAACCTCACCCCTGCAAAAGCGACGGAGCGTGGACCGGGAAGGTGATCCAAGTCTCGTTGGGCTCCTGTGCGTTTTCTCGTGCTCCAAGAAAAGTCCGTGTCTTCTTGAGCAGGTAAAGGAGTGCGCTTGAGCGAACCGTCACGGAGAGCTTCCAAGAACGACTCGATGGTACCGAATACTTGGTGATTGTACACGATCTAGATTAACAAATGAGTTCATGCTTTCACAAATAAGTAAATACCGACCTTGAGCACCTTCCATTGAGACGAATCTGTACCACTTACGTCGACATACTGATAAAAATTCAACGGGTGCAAAAATGGTCCCGGGATGTTACGACGCCAACCAATCCACAGGCGACGGAAGGATCCATCAAAGCTGAAAGGGCCGCACCCTGCAGCAACAAGGGTGTCATTTGGAAGTCCAGCAGCTTGACCGCCAAATAGTTCCTTCCTACCGGTGAGCCACGATAAGCGTTACAGATCGTATCCGACTCACCTCAAATGCTTCCGCCAAAGGGAGTGCTAAGGCGTGATATAACTCTGGCGACGTCCAGTCGCGAACATCGAATGAACGGGCGTTGTACGGAATGGGATCCACAAGATAAATATCTGTCAAAGGTGACATGCTCACATGGGGTCCGATAGGAAGCGGCCCGACTAGATAATTCTTCACGATAGGCTCCTGAGCGGCGCCATGGTGGACGG
>QFEF01011628.1:0-18927 GCA_003316035.1 Neoboletus subvelutipes | reverse complement strand
GACGAGAACCAGATAACTGAAAGTACGTCAAAGTTAGCAAATCATTGTCTCCCAAGCGTGGATGAGGGGGGTATACCTGAGAATGAGGATGCTGCCTCGATGATAGTTGCTCTTCGCTTCGATATACGTGTAGGTCATCAAGAATACGGCAAGGATAATGACCACAGCGTCCCAACGCGGTAAGATGAGACTAGTAATAATAGTTGCGATGATCCGTGCTTCAACAAGGCGAGGACAAACTCACGTGAACGAGTAGGCAATTTCCCCCATCTGATCAGGAGCATACCAGGCAGAAAACGCCACCATGGCAGGAATTTGGAGGAGACAGACTTGAAGCGCGTACGCGGAGCCAATTTCCATGCTGTGGTTGGCGAGAGTCATCAGCAGACAATGTTATGGCACCAATCAACCACAAACCTCAGTGCAATGTTTTCATGTAAAGCGAATGATATGGCATTCATGAACTCCGTGGTATTTGGAACTAGAGCGAAAAGGGTGATACCAAGGAACTTCTCGTCGATGCCTGAGCCCTCTAGCACAAAGTCCACAACATCAATCAGAAGCTCTGAAAGTTTTTGATTTTTTTCAATTGTAAGAACATCACCATCAGCGAGACATACCTGCAATGACCGCATAGAGCGCGGTGCATGCCAACAATACAGCAGCGCTAGTCATCCTGCTCCATTCGGGAGCCTCGTGCGCACCATGACCACCAACACCAGCGTCCGTATCGCCTGCTACAGATGCCCTGAATCGTCCTGGGGAAACGGACTGACTCTGTTGATGCCTTAACGCACTAACAGTTGCAACCGCAACAGCACGCGTGAAGTCGTCCTTGGTCATGCTCTCGGGTAGCTGAGTGTTTTTGATCGCCAGGTCCACACTTTCCATGAGTGGTGTGAAGTGCTGTTGCGCTGAAGGCGGAGGCGCATACGATACACGCCTGAGCGAAGGCGAGACGGGAGGACGGGACATTCCGGCTTGCTGTTGAACAGGGGTGGAGTCGACAAGCTTAGGAGTCAAAGTTTGGCAACTGACAGGTATATCATGCTCGACACCCGTGGGGTCCCCGCGTTTATGGGTTTCTCGGACAGTGAGTTGTGGTGCAGTGATGGGAGTGCGCTGATATCCAGAGATACGGTGTGTAGGCGGAATTTCGAGGGAATGTAGGAGCGGTTGGGGGTTTTGCCAGATCTGGGTAGCATGGGTGCGTAGAGAGAACCACAATCCAATGAGATACGACTGGAAAGCCTTATTCAGTAACTTCAAGGGGGAACAAAATTATTGCGGTGCTTACAAACAGGAGAATCACCGCACAGAAATACATCAAACTCTTGACGGTTGATTGGTAGAATGGATCCTTGACAGGATCTGGGTGTTGATAGTAGCAATGACTACACTTCCAGTTTGGAACACTTTGCTCAGGGCCATCAGGACAACCACTGCAGACTAACTGGAACTATGGGTCACGGAACGCAAAGTCAGGATTGGAACATGGGAGAACTTGATTGTGCTCACGTTCCCGTAAATCTGGTAGAACAACGTTGGTGTAAGAGTACCGATGAAAGCCATGATCAACATCATGCTCGTGACTCCCGCACTCTTAGCATTAAACTTTTGCTCCTTTTTCCTCAGGGCCCCCGCGCACATACTCGTGCCTGGCATCAAGAGCACCCCTGCGAGTAGACTCCCCACGATCGATCCTTCAACAAGATGTCCCTTTCCCCGAGAAAGGGCGATGGAGTATAGGATGACTTCAATAAAGGAACCAAAGGTGGCATTGATGACAGCACCCATACCGATTGAGGACTGAGCTGAGATGGAGGCGACAGCCATACCAATGAAGTAGGACAGTGGTATCACGCTCGCAAGACTCAAGATAAAGAGGAGCGCTCGAGAAGTGAGGAAGGCGAGTAGCGCTGGAACATGTTCGGTTCGCTCGGCCAGAGGAAGCAAGACGAAGCCGTCGAATATGACGAAAAAAACGAGGGGAACGAGGTTGATGAAGATTATGTTAACTCCACCAACGGTGTACTTGTAATATTTCCATCCTATCGCACGATACACGCAAAGCAGCACCGTTGACTTTCGGGATCCTCTAGTCGCAGGCGCGGTTTGGCCTTGGGATAGTCGGGGATGTTTGACAGAATACTCAACCGGAGCTGCGGCCGCGGAACCGGAAGCATCGGGTGACAAAGCGGTTGGCGCATCAGAATGAGTGGATGCAACAATAACCACAGGAGGCGGGGCGCAAAATCGAAGTCTCGTCGGGTTGGCGACGATGTAGTTTATTAACGCCCAATTTAGCTTCGCCATAGGGATGGTGATGATAAGTGCCCAGCATGCGATACAGGTCAAGAGCATAAGAGGCGCAATCACAGCGCCAAAGAAAAACCAGAAAGCAGTGCGGCCTAGCCAATCTCCGGACACCCTTTGGTATGTATCGGTTGATGTGGTGGGTGACGGCGTAGCCCCGTAGGACTTAGAAGGCAAGAGGAAATGACGTGTATAAGCTGTCGATAGCAAGGATGTGCCCTCGTTGGGATGAGCTTGCTCGGGGGTGAGAGGGGTAATGGTAGGGGTCTTGGATAGTGAAGCTTCGTTGCTGTCCCCGCTTTCCTCTAGCTGATTTTCCTCGTCACCACCGTCTTCGCTATCACCTTCGACATACTTCCCAAAAGGCCATGCAACATACCAACCCAGGCCAAAGACCAACGTAGAGTATCTGCGACCACCCAAGGGCACGAAGTACAGGATGGCCGAGATAACAAAGCACGCTACAGCCAACCACCAACCAAAGCAGAAAACCCAGAAGATGTTTCCAGGCAGCAGATGGCGTTCTGCCTGTGCTGAAGGAATTGCATGCAGTGCAGCGTCTGCATTGCGCGTGATGGATCTAGACTTCTTGTACAAAGCGGGTTTCCAGATACGCAAACCGAAAGGATGCTCGACGTTTATGAGAGATTGACGGTCTTTGAGCGTGATTAGGTCGTCATCCTCCCGTGTTCGTTCAGCGTCCTCGCTCTCCGGGCTGTCGTCGGAGTCGGGAGGGTCGTCAGCAACAGCCTTGCCCCGCGTATGACGATTAGATCGCGTGTCGTCGATCTCTGAGTCTTCTTGTTCTTCGCTGAACATGTTGGCTTCCCGAAAGCTTCTCGTGTTACCTCGTGTACTACTCACGCTGGCGCTTCTAGCTCTGTCCCTGGAGGAGCCAGTAGACATGTTCCGGTGGACGGGTTGGCGGGACGTTGAGGAACTTGCACGGTTGGAAGATGAATGATAGGAGGTTCCTTGATGATGGTGCTGCGGTATTTCCACAGCTGACTGGTGAAAGCTATGACTGCGTCTAGGAGGAAGATGGGTTGGCTGTGCGTGCGTGGTTGGAGTGGGGGAAGGACCCGGCGTGGGTGCGCAGTTGTCACCGTTGTCCTGTGTACATCCAGAAGGGTCATAAAGCATGGTGCTTCTTCCGCCCAGCTGACCAAACGAACGACGGGCTCGACCTCTAGCGTTGTGTGGAGTTAAACTGGGAATGATCCTGGCGCGCTGAAATGTTGTGGTGGCTCCTTCAATCGCCTTGTATCACTTATTTGGTCGTGACAAGGCACTGGTGCTATTCGCAATGTAATGGTAATATAAATAATTAAAGGAAGCATTATGGAACATAAGCAACATGAGCGACGGAAAGGCGTAGTGTTTAGTATTAGCGTAGTAGACAACTGGATCCATCACTTCCGCAATAATTTCTCTCGCAGCTCGGCACCCTTCAACTGAGCCCGCAGGTATTCTAGACGGTCCTGATACCTAGCAGTCACTTCTTGGCGTCGACGCCGGATATCAAATAGCTCAGTTTCAAGAGCATTCATCTCTGGGTCCTCGTCCATTGTCGACATCGAGCTTTGTAACCTTGCTAGGTTGACGCTCGATACACTTCCCAGCTCGCCCAAACGTGCATGAGCGAGTGCTGGGGGAGTCGAAGGGGGTACAGCGCGAGCACGAGACGACAGCGAGGACATGGATCTCTTTCGGTTCGCTGCAGTGGAAGCTGCCAGCGGAACAGTTGCCCGAAGCGATGGATTGGGACGGTGAGAACGTGGTTGGGAGACATTGGTCCCATATGAGGTGGTAGACCGAAGAGAGACACCGTCAGCGTCAGAACCATGGTATGGAGTTCCCCGACCCGATGCGCTACCACCCGCCGTAAGGAAAGAATCGGAGTAGTCTCCGCCATTCCTACGATTCATGGCAGATATTGAGGGCGAACGGGGTAATGGTGCATGTCCTGGCATCTGCTGACGCCGGGTCAGCGCACTGAGCTCTAATCCATTGAAGGCATCAAGAAGCCTCCGGCCCTCTGCTTCCATTGCTTCAATCTCGAGACGAATATTTTGAGATGATTTCACCTTGTCGTCGTCCGGCGACGGATCGCTTGTAAGGATCGAAGGGGAATGTTTTAGATCAGGATTACGAACTGGGAAAGAGGAAGGAGGTGTCACAGTGCCTAGCCGCCGCATACTCCGAAATATTGAATGGTGAGAAGCGCTGCCAAGTAAACGATGCTCTGCCCCACGCGACTGCGCCAACACGGCACTCTGATCATGTCGCAACTCCGGTCTCAGGGCCGGACTTGTCATATCTGAGGGTATGGCTCTGCGTTTGAATGGGCTGGATGGTGAGAGACCCAAGGAAAATGTACTTGACGACTCGCTAATGGCGCTGTCTTGTGTTGAGATCGCACTGATGCGACGACTGCCACGCTTGAACAGGTTGGACACCGCTGATGAGACCGAAGATTTAGATCGGATCGAAAGTGGTCTGCGGGACTTGGCCTGAAATTGACGTGGAGTATAAGCCTCCGGGTTGAGATGTGAGGCTGCTGGTGAATAACGCTCAGTCTAGAATGAGAGATGGTGTGAGGACTCGGTCGAGTTACCTTCATGAAACGAACGAGTGTGAGTGCCCAAAGGAATGACAGGTGTCTCGGTGGGAAGAGGGGTGCCGCTGGCTAAACGTTCGAACATGTTCTGCCGCAGTAGTCGGTATTCCTCGTCACTGCGCACAAAATGAGAAAGGATTCCTCACTGCTATCCACACCGCCAGGAGTTATCGGAAAGGACTTACTTTAGCAAACCTTCCGCATTGGCTGCTGCCAATTCATCGAGGCGCTGTGCGAGAGTTGAACTATCTTCTAAACGTGAACTTTCGAGAGACCTCAGCAGAAGGTAAATACGGACGTTATCGCATCTGTGTGAGCTCGAGGCGTTGACCTAGGACTGGACGCTTCGAGGTGGCGCAAGGGCGAATGGGATGGGCGACGGAGGTCTGAATCTCGGTCGACGGATTTCTGCGACTTGGTGCCAACATGCAAGAGCTGAGGTGGAGATATATTTGCGAAGGTTTCCCGTTGCTTTCCTTTGTGGTTACCATACTGCGAGGCGGTGTTAGTGCCAATGGCAACGACGGAACGATGAATGTGAGAGCACTGACGAATCGGGAACGAATGACCTGCACCACGGACCTGTCGCCGTCGGGGAGACTGGTACCATCGGGTGCCCTCAGGCTGGAGGAGAAGAAACCCATTGTCCAGTTCCAGTGTGACCAGCTGCTGGACTGATGAAAGGGTTGGGTACCCGGGTGCCAGAGGGTCTTCATTCCCCGCCAATCACGCGCCCATGGAACAGACATCTGACACTCTGTCCGGTCACTGGTGCCGTCAAAACAACTGCTAGAAATTAGAATATTCCCTGAGGTAGTTCTGTTCTTAAGTATATTCTCATTCTATTTCCTGCTCACCCATGTCGTTTCTCAAGCATCGTGCATCCCAGATATTAGCACCCTCCACTAGTAGTACTCATGGGCTCATGCTCAGAAGATGTCAACGTGTGGTTGGCACAACGCGTCGCTTCTCTGTCAACTGTGGCATCCCGCCCCCCTTGGACGGGCTAAGGGTCCTCGATCTGACAAGGGTGTTGGCCGGTCCAACCTGTTCCATGCTCCTGGCAGACCTGGGGGCAGATGTCATTAAAATAGAAGAAATATCCAGAGGAGATGACACCCGTCAGTCCTCCATGATTTCACGTCATCCCCGTTTGATGGGACCTCACACTAGCAAATAGGATCATGGAGTCCCCCATCTGCCCCTGTGATAAAAGATGCACCCAAAGAAGCCTCTCACCTACCACCAGAATCGGCTTACTTCCTTGCGGTTAACAGGAACAAAAGATCGATCACAGTCGACTTCAAACGAGCCGAGGGTCTTGATATCCTACACAAGCTAGTAAAGTCCTCGGACGTTCTTGTTGAAAACTTCGTCTCCGGCAAGCTTGCCTCTTTGGGTCTTGGTTGGGAAGATTGCCAAAAAATCAATCCCCGGCTCATCTATGCTTCAATCACTGGTATCGATCACTCCCTGTAGCGTGTTCATACCACTTTTAACGGATTGGGTAGGTTATGGGCAGACAGGACCTTATCGCGAAGCCGCAGGCTACGATGTCATAATTGAGGCCGAAGCAGGCCTGATGCACATGTTAGCATGTTGTTTCTATCATCTCACCCGTTTCTGTGTGCCAACGACTACAATAGCACAGGCGAACCTGATCGCGCCCCATCCAAGGTTGGAGTGGCTGTCACCGATATCATGACTGGCCTCTATGCCCATGGTGCCATTATGGCAGGGCTGCGTTCCGTGAACCAAACTGGCCAAGGCGTATGGATCGATTGTAACCTATTCGAGACTCAAGTAGGCATGCTTTTCTCGTATTCGAGTTCTCGCCCTTAAAACGTACAGTTAGCAGGGCTAGCTAACATAGCTTCCAATTACCTCATCGCTGAGCAAGAGGCTTCTCGGCATGGAACTGCACACCCTTCCATAGTGCCATACCAGGTCTTCCCTTGCAAGGACGGCTTCTTAATGATTGGTGCGGGAAACGAGAAACAAGTGACCTCATTCATTTCAGTGCGCCTCAACTGACCCACTGAGCCGATCGCCCACAGTTCAGGCTTCTCGTCACCACGATCCTCCAGAAGCCCGAGCTTGCAGATGACATTCGTTTTTCGACAAATACAGCTCGCGTAACGAACCGGGAAACACTCATTGACATCATCTCTGCGACGCTGAAACGACACAATAGAGACTACTGGATCGAACGATTGACTGGGGTTGGGTTCGTATCATTCAGGATCAGATGTATTTACATGAAAATGACCTTGATCCTCGCAAGCATCCCCTTTGGACCGATCAATAATATCGGACAGACATTTGCACATCCTCAGGCCATTGCGCGCGAGTCCACGATAGAAGTCAATGTATGTGTCTCGCGTGTGCAGCGTGTTTGCAGGGCTGGAACACTCTTGTTCGGATAGCATCCCCGCGCAGGCAGAATTCGTATGGTTGCGCCTCCGGTTACCTACAACGGCAAAAGGATGCCAGTGCGGCGAGCACCACCTTGGCTTTCCCAACATACTACGGAGGTATGTCCGCCACATGGATGTGTTGCTGTAGTGACCAGTAATGTGCGCCTGCAGGTCTTGCAGGAATTAGGGTACTCGATGAATGAAATCGCGAGGCTGCGTGCGAGCAAGGTCGTGTAGGAAGTGTGTGCCAAGCGCAAAGAAATGGGGTACTGGGGAGTAAGTCGGGTAGCCTCGTGATTGGATGTCCGTTGTGGGTCGACTCGCAAAGTCATGAGACCGTAATAAGTACATGGTGTGTGGATTTGCAATGGGCACCAAAGGGTTTGCCACTGGGTAACATTCCGAGTATGGAAACGGGCAATGCAGTGATGGCGGTGATCTCAAGGTCGATAATCAGGCGACCCGTCCACTTATGTACTTGCCTCCGGAAGAGATCCTTCTGGCTCCGTCGTCTGACTTATAGTCTATTTTGTACTTCTTTACCCTTGCTATTCCCTATTGCCTCTCCTTCTTTCTTCCTTGGTCATGTCTTCCCGTTTCGCAGACCCATCAACGATGCGGACCTGGTCCCCCATTTACCACGATGAAAGCTCAAAGCGGCCTCCCCCTTCCCCCTCTAACAAAGCTCCCCCATCCAAGAAGCTTGACGCAAAGTCTCGTGCCGTCTCCGAAGAACCCTACCCTCCTTCCAAGGCGCCCCAGGCTCTCGTCGCCCCTTCATCAGAGTCCCTCCCAGAGCAATGTACGGACAAGGTACGAATTCCCGTCTCGCAAAATCATGCTAGCAGGCTCTGCCCATACGCCACTGGGTGCCCACCGCAAGCAGTGCTAACCATCTCTTTTGTTCCCCCAAGTCCTCGAGCAATCGGGTCGTCGTCGATATGGAAGTATTCGAACAGATACTCGAATTGGACGAGGCAGGCAGCCGGGAGTTTTCCCAAGACATGGTTAAAGAGTATCTCGAACAAACACAGGCAACCATTAAGCTCATGGACGATTCCTTGTGCGCTGGTCTCTCCTTACAGAGTAATTCTGACGTCTCACTCGCCCTCAGCGCAAAGCACGAGCTGACACAGCTTGGCAAACACGGTCACTTTCTCAAGGGCTCCTCTGCCGCTTTAGGAGTCGTCCAGGTGCAAGAAATCTGCGAGAAGATCCAGCATCTTGGCAATCGGATTGATCCGGACAAGGAGCCGGATGTCAAGATGTCGGCAGAAGATGCGTTTGCGAGGATCAAACCGTTACTTGCCCGGCTGAAAGATGAACATACCGCGGCGACCAAATGGTTGAAGAAATTCTTCGAAACATCTACACCTTGAACCCTTGGGAAATCCAGTGGGCTTTGGGGTTCTGACGATAGCTGCTGCGCGACGGTGTGTGCCTCGTCATAGGCTACACAAGCCATGCACATGAAACGTTAGCAGCATCGGTGCACAGTATTTCTGGTACTTGCTGCGACATAAGAAGGGTGTATCCATTTTGTACTACTCTGACCATTTTATCCCTTGTTTGTTGACCGCACTATCTTGCTCTCACATACACTCTTCCATCACATACTCCTTAGTTCTTGCCGAGACGATGTGTATGCCTTAAACCTTTAATTACCTTCAAGCTCAAACGTCCATTCACCAATGCTCTTCGCAAGTATTGAAGATATCAATTCACTTCTACCATTTGTCCTAGATTTGAGGTGGCGTTCCTGGATCTCATCGTGAGTATCACATATTGTCGTACGTACATATATCGAGAAGCATGCACTCCGAGATCACGGGATCCACTGTCACACTGCAGACGCGACGCGTCCCACTGTATCGCGACCATGTCTGCTACGATGAGCCACGATGATCTCGTACTGCCCACGCCCGAGCAGTTTTCTGCTTTTCCATATGACCCACCCTATTCCATACAGACAGACCTCATGAAACATGTTTATTCTTCCATCGAACAAAGGCACGTCACGATCGTCGAGAGCCCGACAGGCACGGTGCGCACCGAGTGCGATGGGTCTCTCTCCGACTCGTTGACTCTCCCTACAGGGAAAAACTCTGAGTCTCCTCTGCTCAAGCTTGTCTTGGCTCACTGACGAAAGGGAACGTGGGCGCAAAGGACAGATCTCTCAGCGAGCGATACAGAGTGCCGGTAAGATCTGTTGCAACCGTGTCTCATCTATTGCACTTGTGTGATGACGCGGGTCGCAGGACCAGCATGGGTTTCCACTCAAGCAGCTCAGATAAGACAAAGAGAACTCGAGGCACAAGACCGCGAATATGAAGAAAGGCTGGCAAAGGCGAGAAAGGCCGAGGCCCGTTTGCGAGCGTTGGCAAATGCAAGGGTCACGAAGCGTCAAGTATGGTAGTTCACAGTTGAGTTCACGACATCTGACACCGGAGGATAGCGAGTTCCTGCGGGAACCACACAAGCACCCGACGAGCAGAGCGAAGAACTGTATCTTCCTGATCGTGAAATGAATGAAACAGAAGATAATATTTCTCCCGCCGTTCGTGAACTTATGGCAAAGTACGTTGCTTTAAATTGTATCATGGAGCGTACTTCCTTAAATTCAGATATAGGCTTAACAACACCGTTTCAATTCATAAACAGGTCGACGCTCAGGAACCGACATGCACCAAAGTTTACTATGCGTCCCGCACCCATTCCCAGCTGACACAAGTCATTCCCGAACTTCAAAAGTTAAAGTTCAAACATGTCTCATACAGTCAACATTCTCACCAAGGCCGTGGTAACGAGGCCTGCTCTATTCCACCTTCGTCCGGTCAAAGGAAGAAGCGGAGCGTGGAGGTGGAGGAAGAAGATTTTACTGGGACTGATCGACGGCAATGGCGAACTGTGTCTCTCGGGTCACGTAAACAGCTTTGCATCAATGAGGACGTCAGATCAAAGCCGGGCGACCTGGATGAAAAATGTCGGGATTTACAAGATGGTCAAGGCGTCTGTTTGAAGTTAAACGAGCCATCTGATTATGAATGTAGGGCACAAGGAAAGACGGTGTCCATATCTCCCGCTTCCGGAGGACCAAACGCGCTTGCTTGACCTTCGAGATCAAATTCTGGTCAGGTTTTGACTCGATACATTTCAGTGGCATTCATAATTGTTCTACAGGCGTCTCCAAAGGATATCGAGGATCTCGCCATTACTGGGACGAATACTCAAACATGCCCGTATTATGGTTCCCGTAGGGCGATCCCTCAGGCAGAGGTTCGTTGTTTAACGTTCCGACCTTTTTTTTCATGTTCGTGCCATTGACCGTGCATGCCAGCTCGTAACGTTGCCATACAATCTTTTATTACAGAAGACAGCGCGAGAGGCTCTTGGTATAGATCTCTCCAACCAGATTGTCATAATCGATGAAGCTCATAGTAAGTGCTAACACGCTAGAGCCAGTTCCTGAAATCACTTATTAGACTTGATTCCTACTTTGCTTTCGTTATCGAGTGTCCGTGTAATGTCTTATATATTGTCGACCTCATTAACCCAGGTCACGATGTATTACGAGAAATTCCGGACACGTCTTTCTGCACTACACAATCTTCACCTCAAGCGCCTCATCAACTACATGGAAGCGATTCAGAAGGTCATGGAAGACTGGAAAGCGACCAGGTCAAAGGCTGGTTCAAGCACTGATGCGAGAACTGAGGTTTTCACGATTTCGAGCTTTATGGAAAAGCTTGGAAGGAAGGCGGTTGGTATCAATTTGCTTGAAATCGAGGCATACTTGAAGAGGAGTAAAGTAAATTGCATTGCTCTACACTCTACCATCCTCTCAATGACAATACAGATTGCAAGAAAGATATCCAGCTACGCTGATGCGGTGTCAAGTCAAGATGGCCGAAGTAGGCCATCGCGAGTCTCTCATTTCCGTTTCCGTCTAACATTCAGCCAGACTCCGTGTCCAAGAAGCAGGCAAACCGAGGTACTCCACCGCTCCATACTGTCGAAGCACTCATGGTCGGGCTTGTGGGTGCAAGAGAAGGTGATCTCAAGTGTCCTATCCTCCTAAAGGCAATCATCCCATAACCAATTACCAGACGGACGTATCATCCTTTCCCTCGTGGGTGACGACACACAACATCCGGAAGAGTTGGAGATAAAGTATCAGCTTCTCAATCCTTCGACAACATTCCGCGAAGTGGTCGACAGCGCGCGGGCGGTCATATTGGCAGGCGGAACTATGTCTCCGGTCATTGTGGTTCGCGATTGCCTGTATCTTGTGAACTGACGAAACGATAGATGTCAGATGTGACCGCGCAACTATTCCCCTGGTTGTCGTCCGAGCGGCTATCGACCTTCTCCTGTGGCCATATCGTTCCGCGATCGCACGTTCAAACGTTATGTGTTACCAAGGGTCCGGTAGGCTCCCTCCTGGAATTCAAGTATGCCCAACAGACCGACCAACGCTTGCTCGGTGAATTGGGACAACTTATCCTAAATCTGTGCGGCGTGGTGCCTGGAGGGATGGTGGTATTCTTCCCATCCTACTCGTCTTTGAACCTTGCACAGAAAGCCTGGAACACGACGCAACATATGGTGAAGTTTGGAGCGAAGAAGACGGTTGGTTTTAGTCTTTTGCGATGAAATACAGCGCGATTGAATGTACTATAGGTATTTTTGGAGCCGCAGGCCGGTAGCGCGGTTGAGTCAACATTGCGAGCGTATGCGGATGCGGTAAAAACATTGGTTCGTTGAGATAACGCATCTCAAGCAGCTTTCCTCACCATCCGTCAGTCGACAGATGTGTCCGACAAGAGGACAGGTGCCATACTTTTCGCAGTGGTTGGCGGGAAGCTCTCGGAGGGTCTCAACTTTTCAGACGAACTTGCCCGAGCTGTTGTCGTTATCGGCCTGCCCTTTGCAAATAGAAATTCGCCGGAGTTACAAGAGCGGATGCGATACGCAAACGAAGTAGAACAAAGACTTGGCAATAAAAGGCACCCAGGGGCCAAAGACGCCGGCTCGGAACTCTACGAGAACATGTGCATGAGCGCCGTCAATCAGAGCATCGGTGAGACGGTTCGGCGTCTTCCGCGTGCTAATAATATTCACGAATCCGTAGGCCGAGCCATTCGTCATCGTATGGATTGGGCATCTCTCATTCTCGTGGATCGGCGTTATTGTTCGGCAAGCATTCAGAACAAGTTGCCTGCGTGGATTCGGGATGGCACTGCTGTGTGTGACGGTTTCGGACAAACCATGAAGCACCTCAGCCAGTTTTACCGAAAGCGGAAGCAAATCCAGATGCCTGCAGTGACTGGACTGAAGTAGTATATTACGGACGAGTGCTCCATGGATTGAGGAGTTCATATCTGGTGCTCTTTGTCAACTGCAGCCTGCGGTGGGAGACCTTGCTGCGCCGGCGGCCATGAGGGTGGCGTGGGCCGGCTTGTTCCGGCATTCAATTACATAATACTGCTGCTATACTGTTCGACTGCTGCACTTTGCACGTACAATTTCCCTCCTCTGAGTTTCGCTGTTCCCCTCGCAATGCTTTCGCGGCAAGCCATTAGGCGGTTTCCGTACGTTCTACGAGCCAGCGCTGGGCGTGTACCCGCTACAGTGGTCTACCGTACGTTGGCAACTCCGGCAGCCCCACCTTCACCAAATGACCCGTTCGCGAACGGCACGAACGCTTACTACGCTGAGGAAATGTACAGGCATTGGAGGCAGGATCCCCAATCGGTCCATACCTCATGGGCCGCATATTTCTCGGGCATGGAGCGCGGGCTGCCTAGTGCCAAGGCATTTCAACCTCCTCCGGGCTTGATCGCTCCGCCTGCAGACGGTGCCCCGGCCCTCCACGCAGTTGGAGGCGCAGAGTTGGACGACCACCTCAAAGTAAACTTTTGCCCTCCTCACATCATTTTCTTCTCTCATTCGCTTTAGGTCCAACTCTTGGTGCGCGCATATCAAGTCCGGGGACATCATGTCGCCGAGTTAGACCCCCTTGGTATTCTCGATGCTGATCTCGCAGACGTTCATCCCCCGGAACTCGAGCTCAGCCGATACGGTTTCACGGAACGTGATCTGGACAAGCAAATTGCTCTCGGGCCTGGTATTCTTCCCCACTTTGCGACGGAAGATCGGAAGTCAATGTCGCTTCGTGACATCATAAAGACCTTGAGACGCATTTACTGTAAGTTTCTGAATCATAGCATCGAATATCCTCTAAATGCCATCAAGGTGGTGCCGTTGGCATCCAATACGTTCACATTCCTGACAAGGAACAATGCGATTGGATCAGGGAAAGAGTCGAAATCCCTAAACCCTGGAACTACACACTAGAAGAGAAGCGCATGATTCTAGACCGACTCATCTGGTCAGAGTCCTTTGAAAAGTTCATCGCTAGCAAATACCCCAACGAGAAGAGGTTCGGATTAGAGGGATGCGAGTCGCTCATTCCTGGGATGAAGGCCCTCATTGACCGTTCAGTTGACAATGGAGTGAAGCATGTTACAATTGGCATGCCTCACCGTGGGCGTCTTAACGTGTTGGCAAACGTTATCCGCAAGCCTATTGAGGCTATTCTGAACGAGTTCTCTGGCGTGAACGCCGACGATTCGTCAGCTGGTGACGTCAAGTATCATTTGGGCGCCAATTACGTCCGGCCCACTCCATCTGGAAAGAAGGTTTCCCTATCGCTGGTTGCCAATCCATCACACCTCGAAGCCGAAGATCCAGTTGTCCTCGGCAAAACGTTTGCTATACAGAACGTGGAAGGTGACAATACTACCCACAATACCGCGATGGCCGTCCTTCTACACGGAGACGCCGCATTCGCGGGACAAGGTATTGTGTATGAAACCATGGGCTTCCACAATCTGCCAAGCTACGGGACCGGTGGCACCATTCACCTCATCGTTAACAACCAGATCGGATTCACCACTGACCCTCGGTTCGCTCGATCAACGTCCTACCCATCTGATATCGCCAAGTCTATCGACTCGCCCATCTTCCATGTTAATGGTGACAACGTCGAGGCCGTGAACTTCGTCTGTCAGCTCGCTGCAGACTATCGCGCGAAGTACAAGCGCGACGTTGTAGTCGACATCGTTTGTTACCGGCGTTACGGTCACAATGAAACAGACCAGCCTAGTTTCACACAACCTCGGATGTACAAGGCTATTGAGAAGCAGCCCACTACGTTGACTCAATACTCGAAGTTCTTAGTTGGACGCGGCACCTTTACGGACAAAGACATCGAAGAGCACAAGAAGTGGGTATGGGGAATGTTGGAGAAGGCCGCATCAACCGCCAAGGATTATGTTCCTACACCCCGAGAGTGGCTCTCAGCGTCCTGGCCGGGCTTCCCATCACCCCGCGAGCTGGCAGAGAGGACGCTTCCAACCCGTGCTACTGGAACTGACGAGGAAACTCTCCAGCGAGTTGGTAAAGCTATCTCGCAGTGGCCAGCCGGCTTTACTCCGCACCGCAACCTTGCGCGGATTCTCAACCAGCGAGGAAAGACTGTCGAAGAGGGTCACAATATCGACTGGTCAACAGCCGAAGCTCTAGCCTTTGGTTCCCTTGCACTCGAGAAAATCCATGTTCGCGTGTCGGGTCAAGATGTTGAGAGAGGCACCTTCTCGCAACGCCACGCTGTTCTGCACGATCAAGTCAATGAACAGCAATACATACCGCTGAACGATCTAGGTTCGAATCAGGCGCGGTTCGTCGTCTGTAATTCATCTCTCTCCGAGTACGGCGCTCTTGGCTTTGAACTAGGCTATTCGCTTGTCTCTCCTGATTTCCTCACCATCTGGGAGGCTCAGTTTGGTGATTTTGCGAACAATGCGCAGTGTATCATCGACCAGTTCATTGCAGCCGGAGAACGGAAATGGTTACAACGAACTGGTTTGGTCATGAGTTTGCCTCATGGTTACGATGGTCAGGGCCCGGAGCATTCGAGTGGGAGAATTGAACGCTTCCTACAACTTTGCGACGACCATCCCCACGTTTTCCCCACGCCTGAGAAAATAGAAAGGCAGCATCAAGACTGCAACATGCAGGTCGTGTATCCTACGTGAGTCTTACTTGTTGTACATAGCCTCCTGTAGCTGACACATTCACAAGTACGCCAGCCAACTACGTGGGTCAAATATACAGAATTAGACGATGGTGATACTAACAGATGAATAGTTCCATGTCCTCCGTCGGCAAATACATCGCGATTTCCGGAAACCGGTATGCCCACCTCCCCTCCCCTTTCGATCCCTCCACGCTCATAACGCAATGTTATGACCAGTTGATTCTTTTCTTCTCGAAATCCTTGTTGCGTCACCCTCGAGCACGCTCAGAGTTATCAGAGATGATTGGAGACGCGCACTTCCAGCGATATCTGCCCGATCATCACCCAGAGAGCTTGGTACCAGCTGAACAGATTCGTCGACACATCCTGTGTACAGGTAAACTTTATGCCGCTATGTAAGATTCAGCCAGTGATTCGGACTTCTAGGCCAGGTCTACTATACTCTCCTACAAGGGCGTGAAGAGAGGGGCATCAACGATGTTGCCATAAGTCGCATAGAGCAATTGTCACCCTTCCCTTATGATCTCGTAGGATCACTTTTCGTCAGGGTCTCCCGTCAACTAACGGCTTTTAGATTACGCCGCACTTGGACAAATATCCGAATGCCGATATTTTATGGTGTCAGGTAAGCTATTTCTTTCTGTGGCTCGTCTTTATGGGTTATAATAACGCGGATTTTAGGAGGAGCCGCTCAACAATGGTGCATGGACTTATGTTGGTCCTCGCGTTCTCACCGCTGCCAACGAGACACAATACCATCGGGGAAAATATCCTCTCTACGCGGGACGCCAACCGACGAGCTCTGTCGCGACGGGTAGCAAGGTACGGAATGAGTTTACTTCCCTATACGCACTTACAGACATTCCTTGAAGACTCAGCACAAGAAGGAGATTGAGGAGTTCCTTGCAACCGCATTCGCTGAGACATGACGTAGTAATATGTTGTTTCGACAGTACGAAGCATGCGCTTTTTTTTCTTGACGTTAGGGTGAATAGATAAGATAATGATGCACATACAACAAGAACGGACGCGTGAGACGAGAATCGCAAGTTGTCATGACACTCTACAAGGGATTAAATGGCATCAGTCAGCTTGAACCTTAGAGAGTTGGCTCCCGAGTTTGGGATTTCAGATGCTCATGCGCAGGAACTCACCTTGAGATGAATTTGCTACACGCATACCCGCTCATCATCTAGCGTGCATAGCTCCATCTTCGTTCATAACAATGTCGTTAATCTCTCCGGCGTCCCCATCTCCGTTGTCCCTCTGCATAAAATTGCGGAGCGTTGGCTGTAACTGATCTCGATCACCAGGTGCTCCAACGTCAGCTCTGGCCTTCTGGAGCTTTCGTCTTCCCGTCGGCTCCTGAGATCCAATTATCTCTGTAAGAATCGACGTGAACGAGGGTTCCGGTATCCTTCAGTACCTTTCAACCTACCCTCAAGGAAAAGAAACTCATCCACTCGACGGACAATATTAGCTACAGAGGTATTGAGATGAACAGCATACCACGTTAAAAAAACGGGCGATACTTTACCAACATCTCTCTGTTGGACAGTCGTTCTCTTCTCCCTCTCAGCAACTCTCTGACATGCTTGTGAAAGCTTCTTGATAAACTCTTCCGTTGCAAGCGAGATCAAAAACGTCGCGTCCCTAGCAACCATAGGAAGGTCCTACGAAAGCGCGCGCGCGCGCGATGCGTCTTGCAGTCACTTGTCCGCTTTTTTTGTTGCGTTGAAACGCGTCATGGCGACTGAGACGCTTACCTTGTCCGCTTTGATGATCTTCTGTACTCTCGAGAACGGCAAGACGGATTTGCCTGGCTCGCGATCTCGAAGTGCAGTCCCCTCCTTGGGTTTTCCTTCTCGTTTGTCTCGTACTTGCTTGACTTCCTCCTCTTCTTTGCCTACCGTGACTTGCGGTGGGTCCTCGATATTGGCATCGCGTGGTACGGTTGATTCGACTTGAGCAGCTTGCTCTTGCGATACCGTTTGTTCACTAGCCATGGGAAGTGTAATTACTACTTAACCTGTGCAGCCGGACCTGTGCAGCGAAGAGAATCAAGGAGGGGACGTGGTGACAGCGTCGACGGGCCACGCCACGAAATTCAAGATTCGTTTGGTAATAAACAAGCAAACCTTGCTCTAATAACGTCGGTTTCCCACCAGCGAGTCAGTAAGATCATTACGGCCTGGCATATCAGTCCTCAAACTACTACTTCATCAGCCATCATCACCATGTTACAAAAATCAAACGGTGGTAGATCCCATCGCGTAGGGACTACAGGTAACCTTCAACAATCCATGCGAGCCAACTATGGGGAGCACGGTGTAGACAATGTAGGGCAATTAATGAGCTTTTTCGCGTCACCGATTCCGTTCTCACTACCTCGAATCGAACAAAGTATTATAAGCAGGTTCGAACTCGCGCGACGAGGAACTCGCCAATAAACTCTAGCTGAATCTCGCGTCAAAGGTTGGCACGTCGTATCGTAATCCGCACTTTCCCGGCGTTCGTGCGTGCATGTTTACCTGGCTGGAAAGGTCAGTGAAGAGGAGGGTTACATTATGTAGATGCGAACAACGGTCGTTTGACTTTAGGTGGTGGGTTCACGAGAGAGGTGCTATTGGGTCCAGATTACCCCTCGTCTTTGACATGGCCTGCGGTGCGTCTCCATCGTACATCTTAAATTATTAGTTGGACTCGGACACGGGACTTCACTTCACTCAGGCAGGTAACGAATTTTCCTTTATTCGCTATCTGATAGGGAAGCTCAAGGTACATCCAATCACTAATGAAGCGGGGAAGTCACTGCAGCAACCTATGAATGGTGGAAACGCGGAGTCTCAGGAATTCCACCAAGCAAAAAGGGGATCACACACCCACCACCCCAAAGGCGTGATACTCTGTCAACCCAAATCGACGGGCTTGAAGGGGAGCCATCAAACCCCATCATAAAGCGGGTACCAGATGACTTGTTGATTACAGCAGCCGATCCCGTGAGCACATGCCAGTTGAGGAATCCAAGACGGAAAGTCGCTCACGCAGAACTACAGTACACCCAGGCAGCCTACACAGAACGTACCACGTTACCTTGCGCACCGCTTACTTTTCGAGCCATCTCGCAAGGATTGCTTCCCCCCATAGTATTGAATGCGACCTCAGTTGGGGTTAGCCGTGAAAGCGATGTAGACTCGTCCATCGACAGAATCGACATGGTTGTCTGTTCCTTCGCGCTGCATCTGGTCGAGTCTTCGTCAGAACTGTTCGCTCTTCTTCGGGAGCTGAGCACAAAGGCTCTTTGGCTTGTAGTTCTGGCGCCGCACAAGAAACCAGAGGTACGTACCTTTTCGTTCCTAACCTGCGCTTGTATTCTGCCTTTTTATCGTAGATCAAAGAAGGGTGGGGTTGGGTGAAATGGGACAGCGAAAGTTGGAGTGAGTGTGGCATGTACGATTGCAGAGAATTTATAC